>JAXIVJ010003698.1:0-91056 GCA_036785665.1 Chirona hameri | reverse complement strand
AATATATATATATATATATATATATATATATATATATATATATATATATATATATATATATATATATATATATATATATATATATATATATATATATATATATATATATATATACTTGGAGCGTGTTGCCAACTATCAAACTAAGCCAAAGAATGGAGGGCAAATACAACCGTGGAGGGGACCTATTAACAGCTAATCTACCTACTTATCGAAAATGTTAATGGCTACCTAATTAGGGGTCTAACGATTTTGCCACAAGCAAGAACGCAAAATCCCGCACCCGAGGTGGTGGAGAGCAGCACGACAACAACTAATTCTAGAACAACATTTCGTTGTTGAAGTGAACAGTGAATCACAGCGCCACTCGGTTCACAGAGCCGCGGGCACCGCGACCTCCAGCCACCGCACCGCGAGCCAATCACAGCGCTGCTCGGGTCACAGCGCCTCGGGCACCGCGCGACCTCCAGCCGCCACACCGCGAGCCAATCACAGCGCCTCGGGCACCGCGCGACCTCCAGCCGCCGCACCGCGAGCCAATCACAGCGCCGCTCGGGTCACAGCGCTTCGGGCACCGCGACCTCCAGCCGCCCCACCGCAAGTCAATCACAGCGCCGCTCGGGTCACAGCACCTCGGGAACCGCGCGACCTCCAGCCGCCGCACAGCGAGCCAATCACAGCGCCGCTCGGGTCACAGCACTGCGGAAACCGCGACCTCCAGCCGCCACACCGCGAGCCAATCACAGCGCCGCTCGGGTCACAGCGCCTCGGGCACCGCGCGACCTCTAGCCGCCGCCGCTGGTGCGGTGGAGCGGACAAGCCACACGGCCGGACCGAGCCGCCTGGCCATGACCACCATACCGTTATGCCGTTACAGATGTATGTAAGGTAAAAATGAACCCAATATTATGCATTTTGTGGTACAGAGTTTTGAAGTAACGAGGCCGTCATATGTATACAGTACGTACAGGGACCCGCAGTTGCTTTGGTACACACTGAGGTCCGGCTTATTTTCTCCTCTAGCGCATGCTGGACGGTGAATTAAGAAACGACCATATATGCATTCAAACCGCATTACTGAGAGCTTCAAATTGATATATTGACGCATTGGCTAACTTTATCCATTGGCTGCTTATAAGCAAAAATCCGGTTTTAGCGCTTTGCGTTGGTAAAAACGGAGTTTTGTTTAAAAGAAGCCAATGGATAAGGTGAGCCAATGCGTCAATATATCAATTTGAAGCTCTCAGTATTGCGGTTTTAATGCATATATGGTCGTTTCTTAATTCGCCGTCAAACATACGCTAGAGGAGAAAGAAGCAGGACCTTAGTGTGTACTATAGCAACTGCGGAAGGGGGGGGGGGGGACGTACCTTCGCTCTCCTAACTGCCTTGCAAATATGTTTACAATGGCTGGGTTAAATCAGTTTTTACTCGCACGAATCATGAACTTAATAAAAGAACGATTAAAAATCGCATACGTTTCAACAAACATACCTAGCCAAGCTGAAATCACCGACTGAGGACTAGCGTCAGTTCTATACAAACAGCACAGATGGGTTTAGTGCAGCTTTAGGTCGAGACAATTGAAGCACCACCCAACTCGTCTGATGGAGCGTTTAATCTAGCAGCCCAGACCAATGGGAGGCAAAGCGGTGCTACTGCCGGTCACGGTCATCCTCAAGGTCATCTGTGGCTCCTTCCGTCCCAGCTGTCCTCTCAGGATTTAGTCGCAATACGTTGATTAACAACAGGAGCCGGAACCGAGCAATACACTCAGCTCCGTCACCAAGAGATCTGACACTATGTGCTGTAATGCGATCATAATTGATTCCGCTTCTAGCAACAGAAGCGGAACGTTTTCGAAGAATATCTGATCCGGAAGATAATAACAATATGACTTCCGCTCTTCTCCGCCTGAGGAACGTAGAAACAGTGGCAACAAGTGTGATATGTGTCATGCTTACAATGTCGTGATAGGGAAGGACACCGGTTGGATTAGTGCAAATTGGCAATTCCAGGACAAATCATCAAGGTAAGGGTGGAAACGCACACCACACCCTCTCAGATTTCGCTCCAAAATGGTGTATGGGGTTATCCTTGGCGCCTATTTCGATTTTTGAATTTGTACGATCGTCAGGTCACGGGGTCACAGATACGGATCAGCGAAAATTCAGGTCAAGATCAAACATCCAAGTACGTTTGCTATTATATATCCATGATGAAAATAGATATCAGGGTAAAATTATGCATCATGAGAAAAAAGGAAGAAACATATAATGTAATGACATCCAAATTTAACCCCTAGGTCAAGATTTATAGCTTGGCCTTATGACCTTTATTTCAGGTAAAGATCAAACAATGTTTGACCCGCTCCGATTTGTTTTAAAATATACAAAAGTTTGGGTATGTATTTGGTAACATGCATACACAATCTCGCGGTGCAACTAAAACTGTTTGTATGTCCACAGGGGTCATGTGTCATTACTACCTCATTTCACCTGCGAGTTAACGAATCTCGACATTCCTCCAAATGTAGGTAATATGGACATCATTCGAAAGCACCTGTTTCATGAAATCCACTTGTGATAGCAATTTCACATTTTGTTTGCAATTCAAGTGTGTTGTCCTCGGATGAACATCCGTTGCGACAGCTTTCTGTATCACCTATCACAACTGCGCACTAGGGTGCAGACAATGCCGCACATTTGTCGATTTTCCCAGGTTGTTACGCGTATTTCCATGCTATTAGACGTGCTGAATAACATGCAAACATTTGTTTTGCTCTAAAACAGTTTTCCGGTCAGACTAAGTGCGATTTTTGAAGACATGGTTACTTCTGTGTCGGCTATATGGAGTACAAATTAACATCACGATACAATAGGCTGGAAAAGGACTCATTGTAAAGCCCTTGGAGAAAGAAACAAATTAATGACAGAAAAAATGCTCTAAGAACGTTACTTTTGTATTTACTGGCCTGCAAACATTTCACAACATACCATCTGGCTGATACTGAAGCCAATGACTTCGACTAACAGATTATAATAGTGGTTTACAGCATTAATGTTAAGAGCACGGGCGACTGGCTGGTATATGTGGGACACGGTTGCTCCTGGGTGAACTAGTGCCGCATTGCACAGGTGGAAACGTGGCGGAATATGTCACGGGCGATGGGCGGCTGGTCTTGTTCGTGGTGTGTGGACCCAACCGTGTGACCTCATACTGATGGGACATTCCACATTTGTAACATTGGTCAGGCTTTTGGCTTTTGGCTGAGATGGGGGCTCTGCTGGGGCTCCAAGCATCACGTTACTATATTTAACTTTAGTCAAAGCATAAACTGGAACCCCCTGTGTGCCTGCCGGAGCTTGCTGCTGTTCGCTGCTGATTAACTTGCGATCCGATTCAAAGTGTGTGTAAGCCTCAGGTGTCAACCGGCCATCAGTACGGATGAAAAAAAATCACTCATGGGTGGTCACAACTCAGGTCTTCAGCTCCTATATTGATTTTACTCACGGGTTCCTATACGCTAGAATCTAAATTAAAGAACATCATGGGACATTACCGTAGCCTAGCCCAGTAGCCTAGGGGTATTAGTCCTGATAATGGGTCCGAAAACGTTTGTTTTCCGGTTCTGCCAGCGGCTACTGCTTGCCCATGGGCACAGTATTGAGGAACGGAGAATGATAGGTAGCCTTCGTGGTATCTCCTTAGTTTCTATTCTCCCCAATCTTGTACTGAAGTTGGAAATCCCTGTGCAGAAATATACAAATATTCTGGAGGCCTCTGAATCTATAAATTACAGAAAAACTTAAACTTCTTAACTTAGTTGATCCAAATGGTGTTGAAAAGGAAATACTTACCTCTTGAATAAACACACTCGAACAATGTGAATACTACAATCCCATCGCAATATCAAATCCAAATAATCAGTTTGGTTCTCCCAATTTCAGGCTGATGCATTTCAACGTTCGTAGCTTGGTCAAAAATGGGAAACGCATGACTGATTTCCTTCACAACTCTAACCTATCGTTGAATGTCATTCTAGTGACAGAAACTCGGCTCCGAGACCCACTGCCAGACACAAATCGCAAACTTCATTTTCTGTAGACAGAATCGTGAGCACAAGACCGGAGGGGAGTTGGTATTTATCTGCGAAATGGAGAGAACTTTGTAAGGAGAGGAGATCTGATGACGAATTAGCCGGCGATGGAAAATCTTTTAATAGAAATCAATAGGGGTAATAGGAAAAACGTCATTATCTGCTGCATTTACCGGCCGCCCGACAGCAACATAGAGCAATTCATGGATGAATCACACCCCTTGAATACGATCAACACACTGAGTAAGATTGTCCTAATTGGGGGAGATTTTAACCTAAATCTGTTACAGTGCAAGGACGACAACAAAGTATCACAACTTCTAGATTTGTTGTTATCTCATAACCTCTTCCCCACCATCAGCAGACCAACCAGAGTTGGCTTGACCTCAAACATTCTAATTGACGGAATATTCACAAACTCACTGAATCCGGGGACGTCTGGAGTCATTCTGGAATTAACAATATCAGATCATTTCCCAATCATTCACGTCATAGACATCGGGCACAACCCTTTGCCTGCCCCGTCGGGAACCGTGCAGCGTATAATAATTAATTTATAAAGGCTGGAAGAACTGAGCGATTGGCTACAGAACGAATTGGTAAATTTTGCTGATATTGAAAGCCCAGCTGAAGCAGCACAGTGCTTGAGTAGCGCAATTCAAACGGGAGTCAATATATTTTTTTTTGCCAGTGCAAAAGCATAACAGGAAAGCGTCGCCCATTAAGCCCTGGGTAATCCAAGGTATTTTTATATTAATCAATGCAAAAAATAGACTTTACAACGATTTAAAAAAAAAAAATATAAGACTTCAGCGCCTGGCTGAATTTAAAGCGTACACAAATCGGCTCCCAGCGGTCATTAGAGAAGCAAAAAAGAAATATTATCAGGAGTTGTTAAATACAAATGAGGGAAATAGCAAGAGAACGTGGCAAATATTAAAATTAGTGATCGTGAAAGGGACGTGCAAAACCAGCCAGGTAATGCGGATCCAAATCAATAGCAGACGCGCTACGGACCCGCATGAAATCTCAACCCATCTTAATTATTTGTTATACTACGATAGGCCCGACTCTCGGCGATTCCCTTCCAGGTAGCGACATCGACCCCACCTTATTCCTCTATCATCCATCACCTGATAACATAGCGACATCGACCCCACCTCATTCATCTATCATCCATCACCTGATTCATGTTCCCTTACACCAGTGGCGGCGGAAAAAAATACGGGATCTTCGGGAACTTCGTGATCTGGATAATAAGAAAATGGCATTGAACCAATATCGAAAGCGATATTAAAGAAGATGCCATCCTGCATCTGCGAGCCGCTTGCCCACTTAGTCAATCTGTGTTTTGCCTCAGGTGTTTTTCTTTATGTGCTAACGGCGATTGGCTAACGGCGATACGATATGTGTAACAGCGAGACGGCGATTGTTACGCCAGTGTTCAAGGCAGGAAATCGAAACGAGCCAGGGAATTATAGGCCCATTTCGGTCATTTCGCCACTCTCGAAAATCATAGAGAAATGCATTTGCCTGCGACTTCACAGCTTTATTCAACAACATGACATCTTGAGCGACTCACAATTCGGTTTTCGGACTAATCACTCAACAGAGCATACGCTCCTGAAATTCATAGACTATGCTAGCACTGCAAAATAAAATGGTGATTTAGTTCTCGGGTTCTATCTATTAAAAACCTTTTGATTCAGTAAATTTTGAAATTATTTTTCGAAAACTAGAAAGGTATGGCATTCGTGGCATATCTTTAGAACTGATAAAAAGCCACCTGAGCAACCGTCGCCAGCGAGTTAAACTTGAGAATGAGAAAGGTGAAAACTTTGCTAGAGGAAAAAACCGTACAATTTGGCTTGCCCCAAGGTAGTGTGTTGGGCCCATTGCTGTTTCTATTGTACGTAAATTACCTGATAAATGCATCAAATGAATTTAGAACCATCACTTTCGCAGATGACACAAATCTATTTCTCTCCGAACCCCGATTAGATGAATTTTTCTGCAAAGCCAATAGTGAACTAGCCAAATTTAAAGAATGGTTCATATGCAACCGCCTCTGCTTAAACGTACTAAAAACCTCGTATCAGCTCTATACTTACAAACCAACAGGGGATACCCCTCAATTGATGATACACAATGTATCAATTCAAAAAGAAAAATAAGAGAAATTTCTTGGGCTTATTGTTGATGAAGTGATATTAACTATGTAGCTCAACAACTTTCAATTGCAATTGGTCTTATGTTCAGAGGCCGGCAGATGCTTGATGAATCTCAACTTATATCACTTTACAACTCATTAGCCCAACTCATCTGAATTAGTGTGTCTAATCTGGGCTATTAATTACCCAACGCCTCTAAATCGCCTGTTCAGCCTTCAAAAAAGAGCGGCTAGGGCCATCCTTGGCATTGGGTACTGTGACTGTGACTCATCGGCTCCAGGAAATTGGCATGAAGCCATTGACCGAACTGTTGAATCTAAAATGTATGCTGCCTATCTGAAAAATCAGGCATGGATTAGTCCCTGTTCAAGTTAAAGGCCTAGTAGAATGTAGAATCATGGATGAAAACCAACCTGCACTAAGAAATCGTGGCCCCATCATTGTGCAATACGCCAGAACGGTCTATATGACAACACACATTCTGAATATATGCTGCTAAATTATGTAACTCATTGAATGTGCTAAGCCCATTACATTTAAATGTGCCCATATACAAATTCAAAAGGCAGATTAAAGAACAACTCGAATTGCTACGATGGAATTATAACTGAAACGCAAAATTAACACGCACAAAAACAGCATTGAATGTAGCAAGGGACATCTCTATCCCCGGCAAAAGGTAGATTACTGCAGCTCACTCTCAGTCTCTCTGCTCTGAAATCGGTGTGTGTGTCCTGGCCTCGGGATCGGGGTTTGGGCTCTCCGACAGGCAAGCCCATGGAGTAGCCCGGCCCTCGCCTGATGGACTTGGACTGACGCACCAGATTAATGGGGGATGTATCAGAAGCGGTGTAATTGGAGGACTGCTATCATTTGAGCCACTAGTGTAGCCTTCATTGGTATTTGAGATGTGCTTTTATGTGAAAGCTTGATCTAGTAAGAGGGGGAGGGGGGGGGGTCTAACTATCGTCCTCTGGATCGCCCTTGGTGGCGATCCGGGGGGGGATTTCTTATGTTGCAGATGACATTGCTGGATAAGTAAATTAAAACAACACCAAGACGTTCAATACAGACCTTGCAAAAGGCACACCCGGATCTGACTTCTGGACGGTAATCTACCTGCTGCAGCTGCTGTCCAAGCCGCAGCGAGTCGAGGTAGCGCGCGCGTTGGCCGCCCTGGACGGCGGCGGTCCGACCTCATCGCCGCCCTCCGCCACCGAGCGCGCGCCGCCGGCAGAGGACAGTGACCCCGACACGACAGTTATAGGTGGCAGCACCACCGCTTCGCCATAAGTGACAGCACTGTCGCCACCGGCTCCACGGAGCCTCGGCGCTCGCCCCGCCAGATGACGCCGCTGTCTGACTGTTGCAGCATGGCGGGCGAGGTCTAACGACGCCGGACCTGGGCAGCATCATCAACAGCCGACTGACTCGGCCATCAACCACCTGCAGGAGACGCTTGAGGAGGCGTGATGTATGTTGTTTATGCTACTGTTCTGTTTGTGATGGCGCCCTGGTCATGGCGAGGTGACTACTGCACGCGTCTCGATCTGAAACAATTAATGTATCCCCTGGGAAAAAACTATTACCATGTGTGTCACCCTGTCGCAGTGTCGGTGATGTATATTCGGTAGAGTAATGTATATTCGGTATTCGGTAGAGTAATGTATATTCGGTATTCGGTAGAGTAATGTACATTCGGTATTCGGTAGAGTAATGTACATTCGGTATTCGGTAGAGTAATGTATATTCGGTATTCGGTAGAGTAATGTATATTCGGTATTCGGTAGAGTAATGTATATTCGGTATTCGGTAGAGTAATGTATATTCGGTATTCGGTAGAGTAATGTATATTCGGTAGAGTAATGTATATTCGGTATTCGGTAGAGTAATGTATATTCGGTATTCGGTAGAGTAATGTATATTCGGTATTCGGTAGAGTAATGTATATTCGGTATTCGGTAGAGTAATGTATATTCGGTATTCGGTAGAGTAATGTATATTCGGTATTCGGTAGAGTAATGTATATTCGGTATTCGGTAGAGTAATGTATATTCGGTATTCGGTAGAGTAATGTATATTCGGTATTCGGTAGAGTAATGTACATTCGGTATTCGGTAGAGTAATGTATATTCGGTATTCGGTAGAGTAATGTATATTCGGTATTCGGTAGAGTAATGTATATTCGGTATTTGGTAGAATGTATATTCGGTATTCGGTAGAGTAATGTATATTCGGTATTCGGTAGAGTAATGTATATTCGGTATTCGGTAGAGTAATGTATATTCGGTATTCGGTAGAGTAATGTATATTCGGTATTCGGTAGAGTAATGTATATTCGGTATTCGGTAGAGTAATGTATATTCGGTATTCGGTAGAGTAATGTATATTCGGTATTCGGTAGAGTAATGTATATTCGGTATTCGGTAGAGTAATGTATATTCGGTATTCGGTAGAGTAATGTATATTCGGTATTCGGTAGAGTAATGTATATTCGGTATTTGGTAGAGTAATGTATATTCGGTATTCGGTAGAGTAATGTATATTCGGTATTCGGTAGAGTAATGTATATTCGGTATTCGGTAGAGTAATGTATATTCGGTATTCGGTAGAGTAATGTACATTCGGTATTCGGTAGAGTAATGTATATTCGGTATTCGGTAGAGTAATGTATATTCGGTATTCGGTAGAGTAATGTATATTCGGTATTTGGTAGAATGTATATTCGGTATTCGGTAGAGTAATGTATATTCGGTATTCGGTAGAGTAATGTATATTCGGTATTCGGTAGAGTAATGTATATTCGGTATTCGGTAGAGTAATGTATATTCGGTATTCGGTAGAGTAATGTATATTCGGTATTCGGTAGAGTAATGTATATTCGGTATTCGGTAGAGTAATGTATATTCGGTAGAGTAATGTATATTCGGTATTCGGTAGAGTAATGTATATTCGGTAGAACCCGTCATGTGCGACAACGTGTGTGTGAGGGGTGGGTGTTGCTGTGTGCGTGCAAATACATATGTCTCTCTCAATAAGTATTGGCGCATACATGAGGCTTGGGGTTATATGGTATGGTGTGGCACATGCTTGCGGACCAGTAAATAAAAAGGTATCGCTTTTAAAACAGTTTGGGTTTTATAACGTTTGTTTTTCTCACCAAGAGCGTTACAGTAAGCCTATTTCCAGTCGTGTTGAGCGTGATGTTCATATTTTGCTCCATAGCCGGCACAGAAGATACGTGTTTCGAAAATAGCGCTTGGTCCAACCGAAACAAAATGTTTTAGAGCAAAATAACTGTTTTCATGTTATTCAGCACGCAGAATAGCACGGGAATATGTACGCAAACCTGAACAAATCGACAAATGTGCGGCATTGTCTGCACCCTAGGCGTAGCTGTGATAGGTGATACAGAAAGCTGTCGCGACGGATGTTCATCCGAGGACAACACACTTGAATTGCAAATAAAATGTGAAATCAATATCACAGGTGCATTCCATGGGACAAGTGCTTTCGAATGATGCCCATATTGCCTTCATTTGGAGGAATGTCGAGATGCGTTAACTAGCAGGTCAAATGTTATCATGACATATGGCCCCTGTTGACCCCCACAGGAGTTTTAGTTGCACCGCGAAACTTTGCGTGCATGTTACCAAGTACATACCCAAACTTTGATATACATTTTGAAAAAATCAGAGCTGGACGAACATTGTTTGACCTTGACCTGAAATAAAGATCATAAGGTGAAGCTATGCAATCTTGACCTTTGGGGTTAAATTTGTAAGTCAGCACATTATGTTTCTTTCTCTTTCAAATGGTGTATAATTTTACCCTGATATCTGTTTTCATCATGATGTATATATAATAGAAAACGTAGTTGGATGTTTGATCTTGACCTGCATTTTCCCTGACCTGGATCTTGTGACCCCGTGACCTGACGATCGTACAAATTCAAAATTATAAATCAGTGCCAAACCCATACAACATTTGTAAGCAGAATCTGAGAAAGTGTGTTTACCATGCCTTGGTGATCTGCCCTGGAATTGTCCTAATATTAATTTGTTTGTCAGTTTCTACCAAATGAAAAATTTAAATAGTAAAAAACGGTGTAAGATTTTGTTTTTAAAGGACATCATTGCGTATCTGAATCGGAGATAAGCCACCTTCTCTGATTTTACAAAAGAAAATCGATCTTGCCCGGAAGTAACGATCAAATCCGCCGCCATTATACCTCGAAGATTGCGTGATTATGAATGATTAAAGATTGAAGATTGTGAAGAAGCTAACGGGAAGCGTGCAATTTACCACAGTGCACACCATCCGCATTGGACAAAAACATAATCCCACCCTCTGTTCCGAACAGTCCCAGAGCATCAACCGTGAAAACCGATATCGACCGTGATAACCGACATCAACCGTGAGAACCGATACCCACTTCCGCAGACACCATCATTTGATCCGCCGCTCAACCCTCGCGAAACGACACGGCAGCGTGTCATCTGTACCGTCATCCAATCTGTCCGAGTGGTCCTCAGGCTCGGTCAAACGCTGCAGGCCGGTTATCAGCCGATTGACGACCGCTGTGTCGGTGGGCAGACAGCCGGAAGCGAGGCCTGTTGTGTTGTGTGGCCTGTCTGTATGCAACCGGATGCGACTAGTCTGTTGTTGGGAGGACGCGACGGCTGTGTGGCAGATGTAGAGAGATGTGGACCAAAACAGGATAGGGAAAACACATCTCAAGTTGGCAGTTTCTAGTGACATGTGTACGCTACGCTTTCTTTCTCAGCAACAGTGCGTGACGAAAATGACGCGCCGATGCGGATGCTATTTCTTTTTGGAATATTGTCAACGGTCTAGTCTTTTATTCCAGATATAATCTTATGATGACATGCAGTTTGCAGTAAATGTGTTGATCGGATCTTATTGATGGAGTGTCAATCTGGCTGCATGTTAATGTACGAGTAGATGTCAATGTCGAGGAGGTCAAGCCCCCCCCCTCCCCCATGGCTGTGGGAGCCGATGTTCGTTGACTTATGGCTGCGGTCGCTCCCGATTGGCGTGCGACAGCTTCCGGCCTTATCATCAAATGCCACACAAGCATCCCCGACTTGGTTCCGACAGACGTCCAAAGACAGATCCGGTATTTCTGAAAATGGGCTTTTAAACAGGTTGGGTCTGACCGAATGCATTTGTACAGGCTAGATACCGAAAATTACCTTTTGCGGCGAGAAAGATTTTAATATCAAGGGGAGGAGAACCAAGTGACAGGCGTAGTGACACGGAAGAGTGTATATTTGACCGATTCGCGGCTTCCGTTTTGGTGTTTATTACCCATTGGTGCAGATACAATCATGAGCCAGCAGTGCAGGAAGAACGAACAGCACAATCAACCTATCAACACTATATCAAATCAACACTGACGTGGCAGCAATTTCACAGTTTTTTCCCTCACGAGTGTCAGACAAGCAGGCGAGATCTGCCGTGCAAAGGAAGAACCACGTATGCCACGGTTTTCCGGCGATTGACATACGTGGTTCTTGCCATGCACGACTGAGATGGTGACTCATGAGGCGACAATGGCTGTAGACCTCATGGTTCGTAGTATAATTCAAATATTCGAATATTCGACAATCTACATACTCAAACTAGTATTATTTTAGCGAAACTAGTTGCTATCTGATAGTGTTTAATACATGACTTCTATAAATAGCACAGCAGCATTGGTACGATATAATCGAATGAGCGTACGTGCCATTTCAATTCGCATGCCAATAATGCTGGTACAAACACCACGTCAGCAGTATGATAAATTTCTGACACAGTACACGAATCTTATCAAACTTCCTGATTTCCTAGTCTAGTCTAATGTATAAACATCACTGCATTTGATTATATTTCCAGACAAATGTCGCAAAGAAGTCGGTGGTCAGTGCCAGTGGTCAGTAGTTAGTCGTCACTAGTCAGTGCTCAGTGGTCAGTAGTCAGTGGTTTGTGGCTAGTAGTCAGTAGTCTGTGGCTAGTAGTCAGTGGTCGGTGGTCAGCGGAAAATGGCCAGTAGTCAGTGGTATGTGGCTAGTAGTCAGTGGTCGATGTTCAGTAGTCAGTGGTCGGTGCTCGATAATAATAATTTGTTCTAGCATAATACTAGATTAATATTTTCCCAAAATAAGAATATGCTGTAAGCTCCAGGATGTCAGGGACTTTTTTACAATAAAAAGTTAACAAAGCCAACTCAATAGTAAATTAAAATCCTGAGTGCGATGAGTTTGTTTTTGTTTTGGTAATTTTGTGACATATCCGCTCACTAATATGGGAAAAAGAACTTACTCAAATTTTGTTTCCGGTTTTGAAAATGTCGAATTTGTTGCACTCATTTTATCTACTACAATATCTACTGCAATCGGGTGCAACACTTGCTTCAATATGGTTACACTTGATCTAGATACTCTCTGCTCGCAAAATTAAGGGACAAAGTGAGTCGGATGCCAGCAAATCGCCTAATTTGTTTATTTGATCACTTTTGATTTTCCTTTCTCATGCGCAGTATTTTTTTTTGTTACAGAAAACATTGAAAGACGGTACCTCTGAAAGTTGTCATGGAGTTTTGGTAAGTTCCTTTGATATTTGTTTACGATAAAATGCAATCTTGCGGACTTTATGGTATTGGTAGAGATCATGCAAGACAGTTCACGTATAAGTATGATTACGGAGTTTTCTTGACAAATTCATTACATTCTACGCCATTACCAAAATATCAAATAAACCGACCGCAATTTGGGAAGATCTCTTACAATGCCTATCTTAATAAACGTCGATGGCAAATACTGACTTACCGCATTGTGCCACATGAAGTATTACAAGTCACTACAGCTAATGGACCGGTATCAACCATATTTGGGAACGATATCGTCAAGAGCTACCTATGCTGTCTTTTCCAGGATATGTTTCTCCTCCTCACGTTTCCATTCTCTGGCACAGCGAACACCTCCATACACCCAACACTGATCATGAAACCTTCCAGCGCATTATAAGAGACAGCGATCAACTTTACGCCATCACCTTCGCGCTGGGCAGACTTCCAGGGACTCGAATCTGGATGCCAAGTTCCCAAACATACAAAGTCACAACGCCGCAAAATGACGGCTGTCCACAGTGCCACTATCCAGCGTATCGGTAATACGACAGACACTGCCATCTGTTGGAGATCTTTCGCACTAACCAACAGCACTGTGCAAGGTTTCGGCACCAACGATCAAGACTCTCCAACTGACGTTGGTCCACGGCCGGCCTCGACTAAGTACAACTCTCTGGTCCATGATTCTAGACTCCCTCAAACTTTTCAGCGCCTCGGTCATACGACACGCACTGCCACCTGTTGGAAAGCTTTCGTACTAACCTTTCTACCGGCGCCCGCTAAACGCAGATGAGCGTTTTGTAAGAAACGTCACTGGATTGCTCATCCCCTCCACATCACGCGAGTCCACTCATCTTTCGGATATCGCTCCCACTTCAACTACTGGTCGCAGCAGATCGGACAGTCGACAGCGCTGCCATCTATTGGTGGTCTCACAAACTATAATAACCACTCTATGTCGAGCTCGCTTAAACGCACGGCTACCATCTGTGCTGTGCAAAATAAGAACCACGTATGTCACGGTTTTCGGCGATCTGACATACGTGGTTCTTCCTTTGAACAGCTGCCATCTGTCGTAGCCCAGATTTCTCTAGCGCTCGCCGCCGCGTCTGGCGGGCGTGACGGTGCTGCCATCTGTTGCGCGTGTCGGCAGTGCTGACAGTGACATCTGGCGGCGACCGCCGCTACTGCACACCGCACTGGTCGTCCACGAGCTCGGTTTGTTTGTTTTTCTTGCGCGACGCGCGTCGAATCAGACTCTTACTCCGCGCCTTTTGGAAAGAAGACGGGTCTGCCTGAAACATAGACGACAATGACGTCAGAGTGATTGTGACTGGGATGACCAATGCTTGTCCAAAATACAGAGAATCGTTGTTTGTCCTTAGTCTCTGTAATATGAGTTGGTGCATTTATAGAGCATAGCATTGGGCACGTCATTCTACTCAATTATCGTGACAGGAACTGGTAAAAAGATGATGTTGGCCTATGAAACATGATTCTGTTTGCTTAAAGGGAAATAATGACCTTTTTATTTTGTTAGCAACAATTTCTTAGGCTACCGTTATGTTTTTAAAATTATTTTATTTAAATTTAAGAATTAAATAAAATTATTCCCAAATTCAAAGTTGTAAGTTTGGAAAAAATACAAAACAAGTACCTTGTGTACTTCATGAAGGTCATTGACAAATTCGTCCTTCCCTACCATTGTTAACATCGAGTGCGGCATTTGTGGAGGCTCTGTGACATTTCCGATCAAACTGAGCGCTGCTCGGACACCCGCTAGTAGCGCTTTCGTTCTCCATGGCAGCCAGGCGTCAGCCAATCAAAAGCTAGAAAGGGAATACGTTCTGGCTTTTCATTGGCTCACGCCTGGTTGCCATGGAGAACGAAAGCGCTACTAGCGTGCGTTCGAGCAGCGCTCTGATCCGTGAAGCAATCCGTGAAGCATCCGTGATGCATGACTGACTATCAGTATAAGTCATGAATAACAACAACATGCAAACTATACCAACTCGAATAAAATAAGGGCGGAATGAATTGAACCCCTGGCAAGCTAGTATTCGCAAAGCACTCGGCACTGCGCCACAATAGCAAAAGGTGAGGGAAATGCATATTGGATACAATATTATTACGTCACAAGTTTCTGAAGTGTCAACTACTATGAAATACAGTGATAAAATACCTTTAATAATGATTAACAAGAAAATTCAAACTTAAAAACAATAATTTGAATAAGTCTTTAATTAGCTTTCAACTTGAAATCAGATATATTTTGCAATGCTACACAAGAATGGCACCAGTGACGTCATTAACAAAGCCTGCTACGGGACTTGGGTATACTAATCAGGAACAACTCGCCAAGTGCGCCGAGATGGTTAAGTGCGCCGAGAAGCATGACAATGACTTTGTAAACAAATCGCCGACGCTAAATAGGTCGCCGTCGATGTGCATCGATGAGCTTCTGATTTAATTGCCAGTTTTGTGTTATTGTTCGTTAGTTTTTTTGGGAAAAATTATTATTTTTCATGATAAAATAAAGCATAGTGTTATATACAGCCACAGACAAACTATACACAACTCCTAATGTTGAAAACAAATGAATCGATTAAAAAAAAAATGAGTTTCGCAACCACTAACTATGCCGCGTTGATGTGCATCGATGAGCTTCCGATTTTATTGCCACTTTTTCCAATCGCTGTTAGTTTTAGAAGATCGCCGGGCATATAATCACAACAAGCAGAACGCACAATATATTTTCCACTCCATTGCGTAAAAAAACAATACGGGAAAAGCCCGCAGTTTGATGAGGACCAAAAGTACTTGACAAAAGGTCAGAAATAGTGCAAGTACCGGTCGTTAAAAGTGTGGAACGCTTATCAACTTTAACTTGAAATATCTTTCGGTAGGAAAGTTTTCATGCAAAATGTGATGAATTTACAATATATTTTGATCTCGTCTGGCGATTTCAAGTGCAAACTCCATTTTAGTGGAAAAAGGTCATTATTTCCCTTTAATAAATATAATAAAATTAACTGAGATAAAGATGTTTTCACCAACAAATGATTGGAAACTTTCAACTAAGGATCGTGCATATTACGCGTGTACTAATATGCATGCCCTTGGTGAGACAAAGCAGCATGTCGCTCTCATCTTGCCTCTCGTTCAGCAACTCACATTCCTCGCCACCAGCATGCAGATTCATTGCCTCACCGAGGAACAGGAAATTAACCGGTGCTTGACGGGGGAGGGGGCAAATATTGCCCCTCCCCCTGTCGAATATTCACGATAACTTAAAAACCATTCAAGATATCAACCTGAGACTTTCAGTACATTCTTCCACATCAATTCTACGTCGGCTCAGAAAAATTCAAGCTATTTCGTCGATTTAGAACAAACAGATATACACCATTTTGTGACGTCACTTTATGCCCAAATTAGCGATAAATCACCCAAACTTAAAGCAGCTGAAAAATGGTGACATTTTAAGGTAAACTAACACTAAACAAACGAAAAGATAGGAAATTGAACGTTCTATCGAACTGCTATCTCGTAATTTTACAATAATTTTTTCCCCATTTTTTTTTAACATTGCGTTTTTTCACTCTATTTTTCTTGTTTTTTTTTTACAAATATACAAAACCCGAAATATATGTGAAAGAATGGTCTTCCAGAAATATACTTCCAGACCTTAATTTGAAAATTTCGTTTCATTGAGAGCTTTCGAATGTTGCGTTGCGCGTTTCGCTGCGATCATTGGTTCCGGAGATACCGAGGTGGGGGAGGGGGGGGGGGGCAATATCCCCCCGGTCAATGGTGTTAATAATTTAACCCGCGCGCGACCGGGGTCTGCTGAGACTCCGGTCGCGCGTGGGTTAAACTGTTAATTGTTGTTACCTGTTATCAGGACGACAGATAATTCAACATCGATAATATATGCAGAAGACTATTTTAATGGGAAACTTTAATTCATAAGAATGAATTGGTATTGGAGAGTATTTTCCTAGAGGCGACCGGTAACAATACATCATCCAGCCTTGTGAAGGTGTAAATCAGATCCAAATATATCTCTGCAAGAAATAATTTTAGTTGAAGGCTGAAAGAAAAGTTGCGAACTTCTCGCAAATCCGAATTAACTTAACTAAGGCTCCTCTAAATTGCATTTGGTCGGGCCCGAATATTGCAGCAAAAGGTTTACTCATTTGTCTCATTTGTCAAGTGTCGTTTACATTCAACATCCATTCCAACGTATCAGCTTCACTCCACGATGCGCAGGCAAGACAAATGAGTCAAGATTTTTGCTGGAACTGTTCTATATTTTTAATGCACCATTTTGCTTTTCACAAAGTATGCACGCCACATTAAGAAGTGGTTCAAAAAATATGTTTAGTTGAGATGATTAGGCATACTACTGCGAATATGGAAAAGAGTAGGTATTTTACGATAAATCGGACATCCCTCGGGCTGAGAGCCCTTATGAATTGGCAGAATCTCTCTTAAGCTAAAACTTTCCATTAAACAACTGCCATTTTGCCTTGAGTTTATGAGGTGTAATACAATTTTGTATGATTAAACTACCAAAATGAAATTGTGAGATGTACCACAAGGGTGCGGGTACATACATAATTACAAAAACAGCTGCAGTTTAATCAATGTATTTTGCGTGACACCTCTCGTCGCACAAGCTTGGCTGTTTCAAAAGTAAGCATCCATTAGCCTCACTGCTTGCATCAATTAATTTCCTTGATTCGTATGCTTCGTCGAAACTCGACTTACGTCTAAAACCAGCTAATCTAATCACCATTTATCTTTTCCATGCTTGCAACGTAACAGGACCGTTAAGAGAAATGACACGGGTTAAACGACAACTGTGACTGATGCCCAAGGGCGCACGATTGCCCGTTACACTCGCAGCTCGTTCTGACGTCATTCTGTCTGACTTCATCGATTTTGACGTCACCGGGTTTCGTGTTACACCTGGAGCGGTGAGATTAATAAGCGTCCACTGCTTATTGGTGCCACCACCGACCATCGACTCCGATGACGGGCTTGTGAGGAATTTCTCTCCGAGATGAGCACGAGAGTCGTGTAGCGTTGACGCTCCAGTGCGCTCGCTGCTGGCGTGGTGTAGGTAGTGGCGCAGAAGGACCGTTGGCCTGCGTAAGTGTTTGTTGCTGCACAGGTAGGATTTGCAAATGCTTAGACCAGTGGTTGTTAGTGTCAAGTGTATGTTTGCCCGATTTTAATCACCAGAATAACACTCGTTAACACCTCCCCCCCCCCACATTGCGCGGATCGCAGTTCTCGGTTTCAAGTTATGCAGTGCAGCATACCTCCAGACGTCTACTACTAGTGCCACCTAGGAACAGGAATATAAGTAGACGTGTATGTTCTTGATCATAGCCTGAAACAGTGGTTTCCAGCCTATAACACATAAACCATAACACAAAGCTGAATATCATTTAACCCGCGCACTGCAGGGGGGGGGGGGGTGATTTCCGCCCCCTCAGGTTTTTATCAGATGGCGAAAAAACGGCGGCGCGCAGCGCCGCCGGGTTTTAGCACACCTGTTAGGACATCAATTGCGCACACTTCGAAAAAAAAATTACCTCGGGTCATTTCAGGTCAGGTCACCAGACCAGGTCAAGTGACCCCATCTCCAAACACGTTTGCAGTTGTGCCAAAGCCAGAGTTTCTCACAGATCATTTTGCAACTTACAGGGTGTCATAAGGGCATACGTACTTACAATTAGTTTATCTCGGAATTTTGATATCGCTGACCTAAGGTCAGGTCAATTTCGTGACCTCCCATAATAAGTCAATGGGGAAATATTAAAATGCTTCCTATTTCAAGGATATGCATGCTATTAGTCTAATTACTTCTGGATCATGTTATTATAGGATGTTCTTGATGATCCAAGTGTAAGTTTTGTTCAGTGACCCCTATGGGGTCATTTGGGGTCATCCGAGTTCACTATCACTTGCTTGTCAATAACTCGCGACATAATGCAGATAGAGAACTAAAACCGACATAAATGTGTTTGTCTCGTCGAGATACGTCTCCATATATGCAACATGACCTACTTGGGCCTTGACCTCAGGTCAAGGTATCGTGACCTGTGGTCAAATTTTGAAGTTGACCTAACAAGATCACCATGCACATCAATCGAAGTGCCTTGACAAGACAAACACAATGGCGTAAAAAGTTTTTCGTTAGTTTTATTAGGTTAAAAGGTATTAGTGAAAAACAGTTTTGCAAAAAACAGCATTTTCCCTTTTTTACCTCTCGAGCCTCAAATATTGACCCGAGATCAAATTTGAGGACACGCTCTCGATTGCAAATTTCAATGGGTGGCGATTGCGTTTTGTCGTTTGTTTCTAGCTAGCATAGTTCCCGAGATATATGGGAATTTCTGGAGCGAAGTCCTAACACAGGGAAAAACTGGAAAATTTGACCTTTGATGACCTCTGCTGACATAAATTTTGACTTGACCTAAACAAAATACTGAAATACTTTCGATAGAACTTGTATCCCGCTATCAAACGCCGTTTTACGCTTACCGCTACGTAGCGTAGTTTTTTAGATCTCACGGGGGGGGGGGCGGAAATCAACCCCCTGCAGTTCGTGTTCGGCGCAAACCCCCTGCAGTGCGCGGGTTAACATGATTTGATTGTAATGCCCTAGGCGATGATGTGGTGACAGTGAAACAGAAGCTGGGATATACGTTCATTGTGTGTCATCATCAAATGAATCAGTTAGTTATAATTTCTGACTTAGCTGCTCAATCGCCATCACTCCCACGCGAAGACTCAATTTTATCCCAAGTTAGGTAAGTTCTCCTCTTTGAGAATCACTGGAGTAGATAGATACTTCTCAACCCGCGCCGTGCTGGTGCTCGGCGCCACCTTCGCCGTCCCGGGGTAGACACCCCTCTCTAACTCGAAAACTAAAAGGGCTAGAAAGACGCAGAAAAAGCGGTCGAACGCTCTTGACAAGCACATTCGAAAGTACTTCAGATATTTTTCCCCTCAAGTTAATAATGAGGTCACCATAGGTCATCAAAGGACAAATTTTCTAGTTTTAGGACTTCTCTCCAGAAACCTCCAGATATCACAGGAACTATGATATCTAGGAACAAACGGAAAAAACAATGGCAAGGCCTGAAAAATGCAATCGCTTAAGTGTCCTCAGATTTTAGCTTAGCTCAAAAGTTGAAGCTCCAGAGCTCATAAAATGTCAAAAAAACTATTTTTTACAAAACAGTTTTTGCACGAATAACTTTGTACCTAATAACGACAAGATTTGTGCTCGATGCCATCGTGTTTCTCTCGTCAAGGCGCTTCGATTCATATTAGTGCTGAACAGGTTAGGTAAACTTAAAAATTTGACATCAGTTCAAGGTCACGTGGTGATCCAAGCAGGTCATGTTGCATATCCTGCGCACTGCAAGGTGATTTCCGCCCCTCCCTCATGTTTTTCTCAGATAGAGAAAAAACGGCGGCGCGCTGCGCCGCTGGGTTTTGGCACACCTGTTAGAACATCCATTGCACACACTTTGAGAAAAAGAATACCTCTGGTCATTTCAGGTCAGGTCACCAGACCAGGTCAAGTGACCCCACCTCCGAAAACGTTTGCTGTTGTGTCAAAGCAAGAGTTTCTTACCGATCAGTTTGAAACGTACAGGGTGTCATGAGGGCATACATACTTACAATTCGTGTATCTCGGAATTTTGATATCGGTGACCTAAGGTCAGGTCAATTTCGTAACCTCTCCATAATAAGTCAATGGGGAAATATTACAATGCTTCCTATTTCAAGGATATACATGATATTAGTCCAATTACTTCTGGATCATGTTATTATAGGATGTTCTTGATTATCCAAGTGCACGTTTTGTTCAGTGACCCCTATGGGGTCATTTGAGGCCACCCGAGTTCACTATCACTTGTTTGTCAATAACTCGCGATATAATGAAAATAGAGAAGTAAAATTGACGGAAATGTGTTTATCTAGTCGAGAAACGTCTCTCTATATGCAGCATGACCTACTTTGGTCTTGACCTACGGTCAAGTTCACGTGACCTGTGGTCATTTTGTTTTATAAGTTGACCATGTATGACCATGTATATCATTCAAAGCGCCTCGATGAGAGGAACACAATGGCGTAAACAGTTTTTCATTAGGTCGATTATGTAAAAAGTTATCAGCAAAAACGGTTTGGCAAAAAAACAGTATTTTCTTCTTTTTTACCTCTGGAGCTTCAAATATTGACCTTATATCAAATTTGAGGACACCTATTCGATTGCAAATTGCATTGGCTGGCGATCGTTTTTTTCAGTTGTTTCTAGCTAGCATAGTTTCCGAGATATATGGGAATTTCTGGGAATTCCTAAAACAGGAGAAAACAAACTGGAAAATTTGATCTTCGATGACCTCTGGTGACCTCAATTTTGACCTGACCCAAAAAATACTGCATACTTTTGATCGAAATTGTATCAAGCTATCAAACCCCGTTTACCGCTTGTCGCTACTTAGCGTAGTTTTTTAGATCTCACGGGGGCGAGAAAAAACCCTGCAGTTCGTGTTCGGCAAATCCGCGGCAGTGCGCCGGATATGGGAAGACGTGACAAACACCTCGACGAGACAAACACAATGGTGTCTGTTTCATTTCTCTATCGTCATTATGTCGAGAGTCATTGACAAGACTGTTGGTGATCTCGGATGACCTCGGCTGACCCTGTAGGGGTCAGTGAACAAAAATGGCACATAGGTTATCAAGAATGGCTTATAATAACATGATCCAGAAGGAACTATACTGATATCTTACATATCCTTGGCATAGGAAGCATTAAACAAAAAATTCCCATCGACTTATAATGGTGAGGTCATGAAATTGACCCGACCTTAGGTCGCTGATATTACAAATCCAAGTTAAACGAATTTTAGATATATATCACCTTATGAAATCCTGTAAGTTTAAAAACGATCATTCAAAAACTGTGACTGTGGTACGACCACAAGTCTTTTTGGAGGTGGCGTCACGTGACCTGGTCTGGTGACCTGACCTGGGATGACCCGAGGTATTTTTGCATACAAAATGTGGGAAATTGATGCCCGAACAGCTGTGCCAAAAACGGCGGTGTGCACGATGCTGTTTTTCCGCTATCATTGAACAACCTGAGGGGGAGGGTGTCTACACACCCCCCCCCCCCCCCCCCCGGCACGGCGCGGGTTAAAGGAAATAGTGCACCTTGGGAAAAGTACGTGGAATGATGGAAAAGAGTGCCCTGATTACGCGTTCTGGCATTCGTTTTTGCAAGAAAAAAGTAGCGATTTGTTGTAATGGGAAAAAATATTCATATTTTTGCATGTGACGTCGCAAGAATCTTGCGTCACCAGCACGAGTTGTGCCGTTATACCGGCAAAAGCCTATTATCCTATCCTTGAATCAGAATATGTAACAACACTAATAACCTCGTTCGCTGGGTCGCGACTCGCGAGCAATATTGATCGCGATTGAACATGTGTGAATGTTTGCACCATGGCCTTGTATGAGTGGAGTTGGAGTGACGTTGCGTGAACACATACCGATAAATGTGCATGTGCATATATAAATGCGATATGCCTATCCATAAATGTGTTGATATGTGTGCATCGGTGTGTGTGTGTGTGTGTGTGTGTGTGTGTGTGTGTGTGTGTGTGTGTGTGTGTGTGTGTGTGTGTGTGTGTGTGTGTGTGTGTGTGTGTGTGTGTGTGTGTGTGTGTGTGTGTGTGTGTGTGTGTGTGTGTGTGTGTGTGTGTGTGTGTGTGTGTGTGTGTGTGTGTGTGTGTGTGTGTGTGTGTGTGTGTGTGTGTGTGTGTGTGTGTGTGTGTGTGTGTGTGTGTGTGTGTGTGTGTGTGTGTGTGTGTGTGTGTGTGTGTGTGTGTGTGTGTGTGCGTGCGTGCGTGCGTGTGTGTGTGTGTGTGTGTGTGTGTGTGTGTGTGTGTGTGTGTGTGTGTGTGTGTGTGTGTGTGTGTGTGTGTGTGTGTGTGTGTGTGTGTGTGTGTGTGTGTGTGTGTGTGTGTGTGTGTGTGTGTGTGTGTGTGTGTGTGTGTGTGTGTGTGTGTGTGTGTGTGTGTGTGTGTGTGTGTGTGTGTGTGTGTGTGTGTGTGTGTGTGTGTGTGTGTGTGTGTGTGTGTGTGTGTGTGTGTGTGTGTGTGTGTGTGTGTGTGTGTGTGTGTGTGTGTGTGTGTGTGTGTGTGTGTGTGTGTGTGTGTGTGTGTGTGTGTGTGTGTGTGTGTGTGTGTGTGTGTGTGTGTGTGTGTGTGTGTGTGTGTGTGTGTGTGTGTGTGTGTGTGTGTGTGTGTGTGTGTGTGTGTGTGTGTGTGTGTGTGTGTGTGTGTGTGTGTGTGTGTGTGTGTGTGTGTGTGTGTGTGTGTGTGTGTGTGTGTGTGTGTGTGTGTGTGTGTGTGTGTGTGTGTGTGTGTGTGTGTGTGTGTGTGTGTGTGTGTGTGTGTGTGTGTGTGTGTGTGTGTGTGTGTGTGTGTGTGTGTGTGTGTGTGTGTGTGTGTGTGTGTGTGTGTGTGTGTGTGTGTGTGTGTGTGTGTGTGTGTGTGTGTGTGTGTGTGTGTGTGTGTGTGTGTGTGTGTGTGTGTGTGTGTGTGTGTGTGTGTGTGTGTGTGTGTGTGTGTGTGTGTGTGTGTGTGTGTGTGTGTGTGTGTGTGTGTGTGTGTGTGTGTGTGTGTGTGTGTGTGTGTGTGTGTGTGTGTGTGTGTGTGTGTGTGTGTGTGTGTGTGTGTGTGTGTGTGTGTGTGTGTGTGTGTGTGTGTGTGTGTGTGTGTGTGTGTGTGTGTGTGTGTGTGTGTGTGTGTGTGTGTGTGTGTGTGTGTGTGTGTGTGTGTGTGTGTGTGTGTGTGTGTGTGTGTGTGTGTGTGTGTGTGCGTGCGTGCGTGTGTGCGTGCGTGCGTGCGTGCGTGCGTGCGTGCGTGCGTGCGTGCGTGCGTGCGTGCGTGCGTGCGTGCGTGCGTGCGTGCGTGCGTGCGTGCGTGCGTGCGTGCGTGCGTGCGTGCGTGCGTGCGTGCGTGCGTGCGTGCGTGCGTGCGTGCGTGCGTGCGTGCGTGCGTGCGTGCGTGCGTGCGTGCGTGCGTGCGTGCGTGCGTGCGTGCGTGCGTGCGTGCGTGCGTGCGTGCGTGCGTGCGTGCGTGCGTGCGTGCGTGCGTGCGTGCGTGCGTGCGTGCGTGCGTGCGTGCGTGCGTGCGTGCGTGCGTGCGTGCGTGCGTGCGTGCGTGCGTGCGTGCGTGCGTGCGTGCGTGCGTGCGTGCGTGCGTGCGTGCGTGCGTGCGTGCGTGCGTGCGTGCGTGCGTGCGTGCGTGCGTGCGTGCGTGCGTGCGTGCGTGCGTGCGTGCGTGCGTGCGTGCGTGCGTGCGTGCGTGCGTGCGTGCGTGCGTGCGTGCGTGCGTGCGTGCGTGCGTGCGTGCGTGCGTGCGTGCGTGCGTGCGTGCGTGCGTGCGTGCGTGCGTGCGTGCGTGCGTGCGTGCGTGCGTGCGTGCGTGCGTGCGTGCGTGCGTGCGTGCGTGCGTGCGTGCGTGCGTGCGTGCGTGCGTGCGTGCGTGCGTGCGTGCGTGCGTGCGTGCGTGCGTGCGTGCGTGCGTGTGTGCGTGCGTGCGTGCGTGCGTGCGTGCGTGCGTGCGTGCGTGCGTGCGTGCGTGCGTGTATGTGTGTGTGTGTGTGTGTGTGTGTGTGTGTGTGTGTGTGTGTGTGTGTGTGTGTGTGTGTGTGTGTGTGTGTGTGTGTGTGTGTGTGTGTGTGTGTGTGTGTGTGTGTGTGTGTGTGTGTGTGTGTGTGTGTGTGTGTGTGTGTGTGTGTGTGTGTGTGTGTGTGTGTGTGTGTGTGTGTGTGTGTGTGTGTGTGTGTGTGTGTGTGTGTGTGTGTGTGTGTGTGTGTGTGTGTGTGTGTGTGTGTGTGTGTGTGTGTGTGTGTGTGTGTGTGTGTGTGTGTGTGTGTGTGTGTGTGTGTGTGTGTGTGTGTGTGTGTGTGTGTGTGTGTGTGTGTGTGTGTGTGTGTGTGTGTGTGTGTGTGTGTGTGGTGGATGTAAATAAATGTGTGGATGTGCAGTGAATGCAGTGAACTGCAGTGAATATTGCAGCTACTGGTACGAGCCACCCATCAAAATCGCGTATTTTCAAGACGCGTGTTCGCATTATTTTCAATTGGAAATCTAATAACAAAAATTGAAAATTCTGGTAAATAATATTTCTAACTCGGTGTCAACGCAAGTCAACATAAACTAAAAACAAACATTGTCCAAGCTCAATCGATATATTGTAGGTAACACGACCAGCTACCCATCAGAAAATGCATCGTTTCCCCAAGCATCTTTTGGTAATTTTCAATTGGAAATCCAATGAAAATTGGCAAAGTTCTGGCCAATAATATTTCTAACAAAGCGACAGGACAACGTCAACCAAAAACAAACATTGTCAAAATTAAATTGATATATTGCAGGTACCGCAACCAGCCACCCATAAACAAATGTCTTTTCATGACACATCCTTTTTTAATTTTCAATTGGAAATCGGTTCAAAATTCACCAAATTATTTCCTTAAAACCTAGTCACATGATGTTTGAGATTTGTCGTGTTTGCCTTGGACCACAACAGCGGCGATAGCGCAATCTAGACGAATCAGCTTCGTGAAACAGATTTTGAACCAATGGGCCAGACGAGGAACGAGCCTCCCTTGCAATTCTGTTACCAAACACATGATATGTTCTGGTGGTGGTCGGTTCAAATAGCGAAAACGAAGTGCGGTAGAAATCACAATGGAGTAGTGATGACGTATGCGAAACGTCACGAGATTTGTCCCTTTAAAGGGATTATACGGGTTTTCCCAGAATTATTGAGTTACATAGTAAAATGTACTTATAAAGGTGGTAGAAGTCCCACGGTAGCTGCATTTTTCTGGAAATGACCTCTTCTGCACGTAAGGACATTCCAAAGTGCGCGGTGATGCCACCGCGTATTTTCTGCAGGACCGGCTGAGGCAGAGCCAGTCATCTCTTTTATGCTAATAAAAACACCTCACGTATGGCATATTTCCGGTAAAATAAGCAATATTTGAAAGAACATAAACTAGTTTTGTTCCAACGACAGCAGCATTTACCTAGTTTTCCCATGCAATTCTATATTTGTCATGAATTTTCATGCCAAAAAATGAATACGCCACCACCAAATTCTCAACGCTAAAGGCCAGAGAAACGAAAACCACAAAAACACAAAACCTCAACGAACAGTGTGTAGTAATACAAAGTCCCGTAAGTTTTGAATTGCATAATAATTTTGTGATCCAGTGTAGGATTTGCAGATAATTCAAAACTCTCAAATTGATCTTAAGATAAAAGTGGTGGACAGTAGTGCCGATCAAGTACTCGTTATCTGATACTAGTCTCGAAAAACGCCAAGTTTTAACGCTGATAATTTCTGAAATAATGGACTAAATGAGCATTGAGGTCCCTGTTATATGTCTTAAACGTGTTTAAAGCTCATACAACTGCAAAAGAGTGCATTTACTTTCAGGACGGAAACCCGTATAATCCCTTTAAAATAGCTCCCAATAGCTCCCACGGCTTTTGCGTTGAGACTCAGCAACTAGGTCGTTTTGGAAGAAAACATTTCAGATTTAGAGATTTCTCAGTACTCCCGACAATCCGGCTATCTCAGTTAAAACTAATGTTAAGGGTGCACTATTCCCTACACCTTTAACACAGTAAATGTAACCCAGTGAATGCCCAGTAAATGTGGCTTTTGAAATTCCAAATGACATTAGATGTTGTAAGTTATTCACATTATTTCTAAAAAAACATAGTTGACTCAAAACCAAGAAATCTTTTGACACCATTTCTAAACTTATTTTGCTATGATACGCATAACAGAATGCGTATTTTCCAGCTTATTTTCAAGCGCCTGGTTTTGCGGGTAGAATGATACATAACCAAACGATCGAGGAGGATTCAAGAGACTTTCAAGAAGTGAGATTGAATTCCGGGGAAGAGCGGCTTTTCCCAATTTATCCCAGGGAATCGTATGGAAATTGAGCACTTAGCTGTAAAAGAAATCAACACATTCCTGTCGTGAGGAAGGGCTGTCGCAGACATCTGGGCAGGCTAGCGCGGCTAGGCATGATTTGCACAGACTGTGATGACTGACGTGCCGATCTTGGCCGAACGAAACAGTACCATCTGTTGTGTGGTCAATCCCAAAACAAGAGGTATGCTGGAGTTAACGACCGAACAGTCTATAAACAATGCATCAGTACTATACATATTTTATATTTTATTTGCCAAAACTTCAATTTTGTCGCCACATGATTGGTGGAGCCTGGTGCGGTGAAGGTGTTGGCCCTGTTGACGTCCCTCGTATTCAATTTTCTTAAAGCTTTTGTGAACGATCCTTTAACACGCGCCCTGGAGGGCCTCTGATAATTACACGCCCTGGAGGGGGGGGGGGCGGATTTCGCCCCCCCTATGATCTCGAAAACCACGCAACGTAGCGATAAGCGGGAAACGAGGTTAGATATCTCGAGACAAGCTCTTTCGAAAATATTTCGTTATTTTTTTTCAGGTCAATATTGAGGTCACCAGAGGTCATCAAGGGTCAGATTTTCAAGTTTTCAAGACTTCGGTTCGAACACCCCCAACTATCTCGGGAACTATGATAGTTAGCAGCAAACGAAAAAAAGCAATCAAAAGTCATTTAAAAATGCAATCGACATAGGCGGCCTCAAATTTGAGCTCAGGTCAATAGTTTAGGCTCCAGAGGTCATCGAATGTCAAAAAGGTGATTTTGTTTTCAAAACTGTTTTCCCCAAATAACCTTTTACCTAATACAGATAAAGCAATAATGTTTACGCCATCGCGTGTGTCTTGTCAAGGCGCTTCGAATCATATTCATGGTGACCGGGTTAGGTCAACTGAGAAATCTGACCTCAGGTCAAGGTCAAGTGGTGACCCAAGTCGGTCAAGTTGCATTATGGGAGACGTGTCTCGACGAGACAAACATATTGGTACCGTTTCCTCTTCTCTATCTTCATTATGTCGATAGTTATTGATAAAACCGTGTTGGCGGTCACAAAATTGACCTGACCTTAGGTCACCGATATTAGAAATCCGAGATAAAAAATTGTTGGTATCTATGACTTTATGAAGTCCTGCAAGATTGAAACCGATCGGCGTAAAACTGTGGCTGTGGTACTACTGCAAACGTTTTGGGGTTGAGGTCATCACGTGACCTGGTCTGGTGACCTGACCTGAGATGACCTCAAGCCAAGAATTTTACATAATGCGGGAAGTTCATTTCTAAACAGGTATACAAAAAACGGCGGCGCTGCGCGCCGCCGTTTTTGCGCTATCCTCGAAAAACCGGAGGGGTCGGCGGATTTCGCCCCCCCCCCCCTCCAGGGCGCGTGTTAATGTAGCTGGCTAGCATGGCTTATGTTTTTCTTCTTCCCCAGAATTGGTCAAAGTTTTGGCATTATGTACCACAGGTCTGCCTGCATGTATCAGATAGGTACTAAATTTGGCATTTATTCGATTATTCTGGTTAGCATTCTACCATTGCACTGGTGCCATGCTGCCTTTCGCCATGCAGCCTGCCGGATTAAAAACATAATGATGGGTCCCATTTTCCCTTCAAAGTTCAAACTGCATTGCTCGGAACCGAAATTCTCTGAATTTTTCGAATCTGCATTGCTTTTTCCCGTTAACCTTTGCTAGCGTATGCAAAACGAGACCGAAACTGAAGTTTGTGGATGGAAGCGCCAGCTCACCCGTTTCAGGCGAAATACATGCACCACATTTGGCTGGTTGTACGTTCATTTTCCTCGACTAATTTTAACAAAACCTCTTCTTTCACTTTTCATTTGATTTCATTGCAAATCTTAACGAACCAAGCAAAATCTCGAGTCTTGCATACATTGAGCTCTGCTTTAAAAATGAAGATCAACCACATGCGGAACTTTATATACTTTTGGGGTTGTAGCTACAACTGCATCCTCAAAAACTACAACCCCAATCATGAATATTACAACCCCAACATAGCCAGTGAATGCCTACCCAAGTAATTACATACTGTAAAGTGTAAACGGTACGCAAAACCAAAGGATTTGTCAATAACAATCATAACAAAACAATTAATAAATATATGAACACAGAAAAGGACAAACTTTAAAATGTTAGTAAAGTTTGTCATAAAATAACATTTAAAATCCAACAATATGTTATCCCAAAATTACTGAGAAAGACTATGTAGGTACCCAGGGGTGTAGGGTCATATTCAGTTGGGTCATAAACACTATAGAACAACACTACTTACTGACAAACGGGTAACATTTTTGTCAATTTCAGACACCCACAAAATGGCAATCTATAGGTGTTAACATAAAAACATGAGCAAAACAAGATTGAGTGTAGCATATTTTACACTGGGCTTAGTTCTGGATAGGTCACACATTTCACACGCGCCCTGGAGGGGGCGAAATCCGCTCACCCCTCCGGTTTTTCGAGGATAGCGCAAAAACGGCGGCGCGCAGCGCCGCCGTTTTTTGTATACCTGTTAAAAAATGAACTTCCCGCATTATGTAAAATTCTTGGCCTCAGGTCATCTCAGGTCAGGTCACCAGACCAGGTCACGTGATGACCTCAACTCCAAAACGTTTGCAGTAGTACCACAGCCACAGTTTTACGCCGATCGTTTTCAATCTTGCAGGACTTCATAAGGTCATAGATACCAACAATTTGTTTATCTCGGATTTCTAATATCGGTGACCTAAGGTCAGGTCAATTTTGTGACCGCCAACACGGTTTTATCAATAACTATCGACATAATGAAGATAGAGAAGAGAAAACGGTACCAATATGTTTGTCTCGTCGAGACACGTCTCCCAATATGCAACATGACCAACTTGGGTCACCACTTGACCTTGACCTGAGGTCAAATTTCTCAGTTGACCTAACCCGGTCATCATGAATATGATTCGAAGCGCCTTGACAAGACACACGCGATGGCGTAAACATTTTGCTTTATCTTTATTAGGTAAAAGGTTATTTGGGAAAAACTGTTCTGAAAACAAAATCACCTTTTTGACATTCGATGACCTCTGGAGCCTAAATTATTGACCTGAGCTCAAATCTGAGGACACCAATGTCGATTGCATTTTTCAATAACTTTCGATTGCTTTTTTCCGTTTGCTGCTAACTATCATAGTTCCCGAGATATTTGAGAGTGATCGAACCAAAGTCTTGAAAACTTGAAAATCTGACCCTTGATGACCTCTGGTGACCTCAATATTGACCTGAAGAAAAAAATTAACGAAATACTTTCGAAAGAGCTTGTCTCGAGCTATCCAACGTCGTTTCCCGCTTGTCGCTATGTTGCGTGGTTTTCGAGAACATATGGGGGGGGGGCGAAATCCGCCCCCCTCCAGGGCGTGTAATAATCAGAGGCCCTCCAGGGCGCGTGTTAACATTAGAATGCACCCTTACGCGGTTGGCAAAAGTTATATTACATTTTGAGCTAAAATATGTTGGTGAAATTGACACTTAATGAAGAACTTGAACAATATTATAAATATTTTGGTGTGTGAAAGACGTGAAGGCATACCAATCATCCTGAGCTGGAAAAAGACCACAAATAATCATAGACCCAAATCAAATGAGTTTAAATTTAGGATTACCACAACCTTCAATTTTTAGCCAGACAAACATTATTTTCACAAGATATACCTGGTCATGGTGTTGAAAAGTAGAGGGCCACATCAGTAAAAGTCATTTTAAAAGAGAATATCCTAATCCAACATCAACCAAACAAAAACGCATGTGAAAACAGCATAAATATTGAAAGCAATAGCCATATACCAGCCTATACCTAGCGGCTCTATGGGCTGCTAAGGGCAAAATAAATGTACATATTTGACATAGCTGCGTCATATTTGTCTCTTTTATTAAGCTACGTCAAATTAGCAGTAGATTGATATTGCCCAGTAGTATCAATCTATTGGGCAATCTACAATTTTGAGGCACGTAGCCTCATACATTCCTGAAACTTGGCAGGTACGTCCTACTTGCCACGCTGAACACGAAAAAACGTAAAATTAGTCTGGAACGCGGACTACTTTCAAAGTTATACCGTTTTAGAGATCTACAGTTTTGAGTCCCGTCGCCTCAGAATCGCCTGAAACTTGGCAGGTAGGCCCTCCTTGCCACGCTGAACACGAAAAACGTAAGATTAGCCTGGAACACGGGCTACTTTCATACATTTTTTAAGTTTTGAATGTCTGTCTTCCTTTATTTTGAAACTAATGCGCAGGAATTGGAAGCTTTCCGCGTCAAGTTAGCCAGATATTCAACTGACAGACATTCAAAACTTAAACGTTATAACTTTAAAAGTAGCCCGTGTTCCAGGATAATTTTACGTTTATCGTGTTCAGCGTGGCAAGGAGAACCTACCTACCTGTTAAGTTTCATGCAATTCTGATGCGACGGGCCTCAAAATTATAGATTGAGCAATATCAATCAGCTGCTAATTTTACGTACGTCTTTTATTATTCCTAAAAGGCAGGGTATTAACCCTCGCCCTACAGGCCCCCCCTCCTGAGGTTTTTCTTGAATAACTTTTTACACATGCAATGAATCTTGCTGAAATTTTTGGTAGTTGAGTTTACAACAATTACACGTAGGCTGTAAAATTTTAATTGAAATTGGTTGAGTAGTTTGGGAGATAATCATGTTTTGATGACGTCATGTTGGTAAAAAATGAGAAATATTTACAAAAACGTAGAAAACAGAGTTTTGAAACAAATTGCAAACGCAATTCACCAAAGATACAAAATGACATTCTCTTTAAAATGGCGATCTCGGATTTGCAAAATTTTGGGGTTTTGACCCCTAAAATGGTTTTTTTTTTTAAATCTCCACAAAATCAAAACTTTCAAAGATATTAGAAAAACCGGAATATATGTGAGAGTACAGAGTATGCACAATACCCATACCAAATTTCAAAGCAATATCTTCATTTTTGACTAAGTGATGGCTCTCTAAGTGTACGAAACTGATCACGTCATTTTTTTAATAACTTTTTTATACTTTTTTGACAAGATACGAACAAATAATTACCTTTTCTGTATTTCTGAGCCACAACTGGTCTAGGAACATGCCTTTTTATTTACATTTATCAATTTCTCATTTTGAGGCAAATCTCTGTTCTGGACGTGGTAAATCCGAGGTCATTCACTTGACTTGGAAGGTCACCCGTTGACCTGAAACCTAAAATCTCATACTGTTAGATTCCTCTTATGACAGGCAACATGCTGGTTCTTACCGCATTGCTCTAAGTTGCTTAGTTTGGAAGTTAACAGGGGGGTCTGTCAGCCCCCCGTAGGGCGAAGGTGAAAAAAGCTCCCGTAGGGCGAGGGTTAATCCATCACCGAAATTAGCACTTTCTCATTGACTTCCATGTTGAAGCATCGCCATTTATTTCTCAAGCTTTTATCCTAACCTTACCTAACCTCACCTCCCGTCACCTAACCTAACCTAACCTCACCTCACCTCACCTCACCTCACCTCACCTCACCTCACCTCACCTCACCTCACCTCACCTCACCTCACCTCACCTCACCTCACCTAACCTAACCCTTGGAGCCAGTTTACATATTTTTAAAGAAGTCCATCGGCCGAAGCCCGAAATCCTCAATATGTGTGACGTTTCGGTGATTTTAAGTCATTTACGGTGATAAAGTTAGTCATTTCAGTGATGGGATTAATTTATTGCCTTACTAAAATAATCTGTTTGGTTCTCGCCTGATCTGTTTGCCTTGTGCATGGGTGAATAATCCTATAGGGCAGCCCCGGCTGCGGCCGGGGCAACTTCAAAGTTGCCCCGGCGGGGCCGGGGCGGCCACTTTTGAGAGACCTTTTTTTCCAAAACCTTAGTTATTATTTAAAAAAAATACAGAAACGCAAATATAATCCCAGCATAAAAATGCATACTTGGGGACTATCTGTGAAAAATATGGGTAAAATTGCGCTTTTGGTGCGCTTTCGAAATGGGGGGGGGGGGGGTAGTAAAAGGAGGCTGAGCCTTGCCAACTTTGTCTTAGTGAACACCTCGGGCAGGTCAGAAAACTTATATTTTTGGGGGAGGCACAGTTGGGGTCATTATCTCCGGTCTAAAGGAGGCATATTGTCCGATCTAAAGGGGTGCCGCCGGCTCTCACGACTCAAGGGGCGCCACCTGCACTCGAGAGTGGCACCTTCGGTGTCCAGACGCCCAGGAGAGGCGCCCTCAATCGTGATTCGCCCCGCATGTCCATGAAGTTAGCGACGGATTCGGATTCGAATTCAGCGTCGAGTAGCGATTCGCTTCAAAATGTGGTGACAGGTCAATTGGGGCACGCTGATCACGAAAATGGCATTCATTTTGACATTCACGGTAATCTTAACCGAAGTTATTGTCCGATCGCCAAAATAATGGTCTCATTCGATTCCTCGGGTCAGTATATATAGCCGTAGCCTTCGCAACCTCACTCGTAGCAAATGACATTGTCCCTCAATTTCAAGATCAATGGCGATTGGATGATAACTTCGGGTCGTTTTGAGTCCTTTGACCTTCAAATTGAGGGTCAATGTCATTTTCCACGAGTGAGGTTGCAAAGGTTACGGCAGATACTGACCCGAGGAATCGAATCAGACCATTATTTTGGTAATCGGCTTCTAACTTCGGGTCGTTTTGAGCCGCCCCGTCCTATGACCTTGAACATGGGGGTCAATGTCATTTGCCACGAGTGAGTTTGCGAAGGCTGTGGCTAGATATTAACCCGAGAAATCAAATGAGACCATTATTTTGTCAATTAGACAATAACATCGGGTCGATATTAACCCGAGGAATCGAATGAGACCATTATTTTGGGGATCGGACAATAACTTCGGGTTATTTGTCCTTTGACCCTGAAAATGAGGGTCAAGGTCATTTGCCTCCAGTGGGGTTTCGAAAGCTGCGCCTAGATATTGACCTGAGGAATAGAATGATACCATTATTTTGTTTTGCGATCGGACAATAACTTCGTGTCGTTTTGAGCCACCCCGTCCTTTGACCTTGAAGATGATTTTGAAGATGACCTTAAATGTCAAAATGAATGTCATTTGCGTGATCAGCGTGCCCCATTGAACTGTTCCCACATTTTGAAGCAAATCGCTACTCGACGCTGAATTCGAATCCGATTCCGTCACCTACTTCACGGACATCCACCGCCACGTGCCCCTAGGGCCCCTTGGTTGCGCCCCTGTCCTCGGCCGGGGCAACTTTGAAAACAATTATCCACCCATGGCCTTGTGAGTTGTGGGAAATATCAAAAATGTTATATGTATGTTTATATCTCACTGTAATATATAAAAGGACCGGACCTGGACCATTGACATCACCAGGAGGTGCCTTTCTTGCAAGAAATGGCTAGTTGCTGAATCACACCATTTATGTACAACCTTAATATTGATATTGGCTGATTATTGGTGTGTGAGCTACAATGAGGTAGTCTTTGCCTGCTTTGACCTAACATGATACTTTCATTTTTTTTTTAAAGATTGCACACTTTGCTGTTGCTAAAATGCGTCAGTAATGAGGTAATACAACCTTCGTTCATTCTAAGGTGTTAAACTTAAATTTTGCACATACTTCGTTTTTATCATTAGTCGCTTTTACTACCCCCCCCCCCCCCCCCGGTCGCCGACTCAATTACAACCCCAACGAAAAACAAAAAGTTCCGCCTCTGGCCGATCAACCCTCACATGTAAACAAAACTAACATGTAAATGTAAGTTTATATACAGTTTAACGGCGATTGACGCTTCGAGACACATACCAGCGTAGTCGCCAGAATGTTCTGATGTTGTCCCAACCCGGAAACTGCGCCCCTACTCGCCCCTTAGATTGCTACAGTCAATTTGCAGTGATGATGCAATTTTGCATGATGACGATGAGGTTATGTGAGGTCTAGACAGGCAAGGTTAAATCAAATCTGGAAATTTGAGAGAGCCGTCTTTTGATGACAATCTCAATGTCTTCGAATGCTTGCTTCGGCCTCATATGTTAATTACGGCATGTCAGGACCATACAAATCGACGAACAAAGTAAAACTTTAAGCAACATCAAATGGCTCCTCAGTGACATGACATGACCTTGGCCGGTGACCTGATGACTCTCATGACTGGCTATCAACAGCCGAATCTGACCATCATGACCATCCTGAGTCCAAACTGACGCAAATATAGCGGCTGCAGCGCGAAAGCACCTTACGGTGCTCAGACTACCGTGCAGACCTTGCATTATGACGTCATTACTCTGTGACCTGCCCTGACCTTAAACTGTTTTTACTGTGAAAATCTGTGCCATTGATTCCTCTTCCGATACGCCGCAGCTGGTTCCGCTAGTTTTCCCCAGCTGGTTGCACTGCGGTTGACGGCGTGGCCGTCATGAATTAATTCCGGCTAATCTGCAAAAGGCCCCACAGTGCACTGGCCAATATAAATTACCTCACCATCACCAGGTCTCGCCTCGAGCTTATCCATTTCACGGCAAAAACGAACTACCTCATAACGTAAACGAGACAATCAATTGTTCAACACGCGATACATGTCTCTTTCACAGCCTAATCTATTGATTGTCTGGTATCGTGTCGAGTCTGGCGAGGCAGAACATTAGCAGCCCATGACACACTGTCTAGACTTTCAGCACGGTTCGTGGTGAACACAGGCTCATTACGGCGATGGAATGACTTAAACTTTCCCTATAAATTTAACGTGTGAATAGACCAGTCAAGCCAGGGGTCGAGTCGAGTCATGGCTGCTTGATTAGCATCTGGAGCCAATGCGGGTAGTCCAGGTATTTCCAAGACACTGAGGTACTCTTGCGATGTCATTTTAATTATTAACAGGCATTTGTGATATCTATGACTATAGTCACATCGTATAGGATAAATATGTGAGATAAAACTATAGGATGTCGTTTTATCCTATGGGATAAAAACGACAGCGACTACTGTCAGTGACAGGACCGTTACGTCGAGCCATCACCACCACCAGCACCACCGAAGTCCGGCCAGACATCAGCGGGGTCACTGGGCCAGGACGAGCCATCACCGCCACCATCATCACTGAAGTCCGGCCAGACATCAGCAGGGTTACCGGGCCAGGACGAGCCATCACCGCCACCATCATCACTGCAGTCCGGCCAGACATCAGCAGGGTCACCGGGCCAGGACGAGCCATCACCACCACCATCATCACTGCAGTCCGGCCAGACATCAGCAGGGTTACTGGGCCAGGACGAGCCGTCACCACCACCATCATCACTGCAGTCCGGCCAGACATCAGCGGGGTCACTGGGCTCGCCTGATGATTCCCCAGAGTCGGTACCGTCCCCGGTGGCGGTGGCGGTAGCGGTAGCAGCGGTGACGAGTTACTGAGTTACTGGTCGACGGCCGTCCGGCACAAAGGCAGTCTCTCAATATTGCCCAGGTCCGAGGCTCGGCCCACAGAGGATTTGTGAGATAATCTTTGGTGACGTCACGTCATGCCAGCTGACACACGCTGTGTGGTGCCGCAGACAGCTGAGCTGGGCTGGGCTGGGCTGGGCTGGGCTGGGCTGGGCTGGGCTGGGCTGGGCTGGGCTGGGCTGGGCTGGGCTGGGCTGGGCTGGGCTGGGCTGGGCTGGGCTGGGCTGGGCTGGGCTGGGCTGGGCTGGGCTGGGCTGGGCTGGGCTGGGCTGGGCTGGGCTGGGCTGGGCTGGGCTGGGCTGGGCTGGGCTGGGCTGGGCTGGGCTGGGCTGGGCTGGGCTGGGCTGGGCTGGGCTGGGCTGGGCTGGGCTGGGCTGGGCTGGGCTGGGCTGGGCTGGGCTGGGCTGGGCTGGGCTGGGCTGGGCTGGGCTGGGCTGGGCTGGGCTGGGCTGGGCTGGGCTGGGCTGGGCTGGGCTGGGCTGGGCTGGGCTGGGCTGGGCTGGGCTGGGCTGGGCTGGGCTGGGATGGACACCTGGCTGGGCTGAGCTGAGCTGGGCCGGGCACTGGGCTGGGCTGGGCTGGGCTGAGCTGGGCTGGGATAGCTGGGCACTCCCCAACGTTACAATGAAATAGGAAAGCATGGAACTGAAGCAAATGAAACATGACAGATGCCTGGAAGTGGGACAAATGCAACCGACGGTTACATATATGACTGATAAACGCGACATGACTATCAACATGCGATTACAATAAACATTCTCCTGTTGTCTGTCAAGGTTGCTGAACAGTTTCGAAAAGCAGCTGCAGGTGACCTCTTCACAAATATGATGCTTATGAAACCTAAGCACGACAGACACGTACGACGGTGGGCTGTAATATCAGGTTGAGCGGAGAGTTCAAAATCTCTGAAAACTCAGCTTAAAACTTGGTATATCCCGCTTGATATCTCACCTAAGCGTAGGCGGAGGTCATTTCCCTGTAATTTTGGTATCAGCTGCCGCTGTTATAGGTGCACCAGCTTTGTCTTAACCCGGCATTGTCTGGGGTCTCAGCCGAACGCCATTGGCTGGGGGGGGGGGCGTTTTTATCCCCCCTGGTTATCTTCCGAACCAACAATCGCAGCAAGACGCACAAGGCGGAAATCAAAAGCTCTCAATGAGACGCATCCAAGGCATACACGAACTTTTCCAAATAAGGTAACATGTCAGGTCACGGTCAGGTCAAAATAAAAAATTGAGATATTTGAGTTTTTGGGCCAGGCTTTCGATCCAAAGCCTTAGATTGCGACTATTATCGCACAAAGTACTCTCAAAGATATAATACATATCTCACATAAGCAAAAGTGAAATTGTAAGCAAAGGTCAAGGTAAAGGTCAGGGCAGGTCACAAAAGGTCACAGGTCTACGAAAGCCATGCGACACATGCTGTATAAGTTATTTGACACGTATAATTCGATAGTAGCAGTCATTTTCACAACTTGACACCATATAAGGTCAAGTTCAGGTCACATTAGGTCAAAATGTGAAAATGATAAATCTAAATAAAAAAGGCATGTGTCTAGATTAGTTTTGTCTCAGAAACACAGTGCTGGCATTTATTTGTTCGTATCTTGTCACTAAAAGCAACAACAAAAAAACGAAATTCATAAATATGACGCCATGAGTTATTCATACTTAGGGAGCGATAAGTCAGTCTAAAATAAAGATATTGCTTTTAAATTTGGTTTAAGTATTGTCCACATGTGGTTCTTTAACATATCCTCCGGTTTTTGAAAATGTTTGAAAATGTTGATTTTGAGGGATTTTTTCAACAACAAAAAATCGTTTGTTTTTCATTTTTGGGATCAAACCAAAAACTTTCAAAAATCCGAGATAGCCATTTTGTAGCCCTTGCTATTTTCTATCTTTGCCAGTTTTGATTGCTTTTTGCTTCAAATATGGCATTTGTACGGCCTGCTAAAGTTTAGCTGATTTTTGTGTCAAACTCGACCTCAAGTTTGACATCAAGTTTGACACATTAGTGACGTTACTGAATTCGCCATATTTCGAGAGAGAAAAAATCGACGAAATGTCTTCATTTTTTCACAGAAGACGTATAATTGATGTAGGAGAAGGTACCTGAAGTTTTACGTCGATAGTACTATTAGTTGTTGAGCTATTCCTAAAGTTCGTCAGGAGGGCGGGGCGACCCCCCAGCCAATGGCGGGTTAAACGCCGACCTTTGCGCCGAGGTTAAGAGAGATCTGTCTTTGTAAGCGGTGCTTACTAATTAACGTCTGTCTTAGTAAGCGGGGCTTACTAATTAACGTTGAACTTTGAACTCAATTAGTTAACTTGACTTCAAAGAGGAAGCATGGATCTTCGTGCTTGTGACAGGGGAAACATGCTGTAGTCGGGAGCTGAAGCCGCGGACAACTTTTCTATCTACGGAGAACTTTATTATCTAAATGTTAAGTGCTTTCCGCTGATACTGACCCCCTATTTAGTCCCCTTTTTATTCACTTCTGGAGCATCTATCGCCTTCAGTTCGTCACCTCTGCAGATGTTATGTGCCTCAATGGATTGAAGGAACTGACCACTCATGCTTGATACCCTTTCGCAAATACGTCCAACACAGGCAAAAAGCCGTGCAACTGAGAACCTCTCGAGACAAAACAACACGAGGTTATTTTGTTATACAGGTTCAAGGCGAAGTATTTTTCGAACTCTCACCACTCGCTTCGCTCGAACCTAAGCTTTCCTAAGCTTTTGAGTGTGAAACAAGCATCATTACCAGAAGTATTTGCTAAACATTCCTGTGAAGTTTCGCCGTTTGATCCACCCCCTCTCGGACTCGGCTACTCTGTAGTGGTATTGATGATTTACATGACTGTCGTCATTTCTCGTCGAGGTCCCTCACACCGACCCAAGCGGGGGATCCAAATAGCCTGGAGACTAACCAGACTCCAACCCGGAACCCATGGAATCCGACCCCAACACACAACCAACTGAGCCGAATAACCTCTCCAGCGGCCAGAGTCTAACCCGGAACCCCTGGAATCCGAGCCCAACGCACAACCAACTGAGCCGAATAACCTCCCCAGCGGCCAGAATCGAACCCGGAACCCATGGAATCCGAGCACAACCAACTGAACCGAATAACCTCCCCAGTCGCCAGAATCGAACCGGGAACCCAAGGAATCCGAGCCCAACGCACAACCAACTGAGCCGAATAACCTGCCCAGCGGCCAGAATCGAACCCGGGACCCATGGAACCCGGGCCCAACACGCTATCAACTAAGCCACCACGACTCGTTGCCGCTCACCTCTGCTGCGGCGGCTGCCTTGCCGTCCGGGGCGGGGCTGGGTGCACGTCGGCGCGACAGCCGCAGGGACAACTGACGGCGAACCGCGGCCCCCGGCTCCGGGGTTGTGGAGATGTTGCCCAGCGCCAGAAATGAACGGAATATCTCGTTCACGTTCGTGTTGTTCAGCGCAGAACATTCCATAAATCCACCTCTGGAACACACGGAGAGGAGGTGTTAGTAGCGCGGGCAGTTGGGTGATGCTGGGCAACGGGAGCATTTACGAGTGCAGGAGTTTGATGCAAATATTCATTAATAAATTATTGATAACAAATATGAGCAAACGCGACAGGAATACACACCACTGTTTTGGCTACGAATACTGTCAAGCGATCGAAAAAAGAACAACATGTTTCGGCTGCGAATATTGTGCTAGCGATCGAGCAAGAGCATAACATTTGAACAATTTGTCGTCATATTCCTTCACTACGTACTGCGCGGAAAAATGACATTTATTTTACGATTAGGCACATGTTTGCGCAGGCTAACCAGCACAATATTATCAACATTACCTCATCACCACAATGTATGGCAGAATTCAACATTTGCTTTACCGTACAATGTACATTTGCACAGCAATATTAACATTACGTTTTTCGTCTGGCTGCACTAGGCCACTTCTCCAGTTCAGTTTAAAGCGTTCAGAAGGCAGTATAATTGCTTGCCGTTGTTGGTACAGCAAACATGCTGTTCGGCCTGGCTCAATTTGGGAGAGCTCCAGCGCCAGTAAACACTGGAGCGTTCGCCGGCGGCTCGTTGGCTCAGCCTGTTTATCGGGATCTGGTGAAATAGTGTTTACACTCTTTTTATTAACGCCCCGTGGGCACGGCCGGGGGTCTGCGCCAAACAAGAACGGCCGTGGGCGGGGGTTGATTTCAGTCCCCCTCCCTAAGATCTCGAAAACTACGCTACGTAGCGACAAGAAAAAACAGTATTAGATAGCTCGAGACAAGCTCTATCGAAAGTATATCAACCTTTGTTATGTCAGGTCAATATTGAAGTCACCAGAGGTCATTATGGGCAAGATTTTCCAGTTTTAGGACTTCGCTCCTGAAACCCCCAGATCTCACAGGGACTATGATAGCTAGGAACAAACAGAAAACAGCAATGGAAAGCTCTGGAAAAATTAAATCGCTGAGGTGCCCTCAAATTTGATCTCAGGTAAATGGTTTAGGCTCCAGAGGTCATCAAAGGTCAAACAGACAATTTTTTGTCAAAGCTGTTTTACGAAATAACATTTTACGTAATAAAGATAGGGCATTATTTTGACGCCATCGTGTTTTTCTCGTCAAGGTCTTCGAATCATATTCATGATGACCAGGTTAGGTCAATATATAAATTTTTCCTCAGGTCAAGGTCAAGTGGTGACCCAACTAGGTCAAGTTGCATATTGGGAGACGTGTCTTGATGAGACAAACACATTAGTACCAGTTTCACTTAGCTATCTTCATTCTGTCGAGAGTTATATACAAAAAAGTGTTGGTGACCTCGGATGACCTCGGCTGACACCAGGCACGTAGCCAAGGGGAGGGCGGTGGGGGCGGCCGCCCCCCCCCCCCCCCCCCCCCCTCGAGGTCAGGAGGGCCCTTTTTGGCGCGCGAGGGCCCTTTTCGGCGCGCGCAGCGCGCCGAAAAGGGCCGACGAGACCGCGCGAAGCGCGGTATCATAGGCTCTTTACAACACGAAGCGTGGTCTTTAGAGAGTTTAGAGGACTTCAGAGGCCCTTTAGAGCCACCAGGGCCCTCTCTGAAAGACGAGAAGGCCCCTTGGACGTTCAAAAGAGCCCTGTGCATGTCAGAGGGGCCCCTGGCCAGACCGAAAGGGCCCCTGAGCGGGTCAGATGGCCCCCTGAGCACGTCGAATGGGCCCCTGAACACGTCGAATGGGCCCCTAGCCAGCACAGAGTGGCGCCTGGGCAGGTTGAGAGGCCCCTGAGCATGTCAACAGGGCGACAAAGCGGTCAGCGCAGTCATTTGCCAGGTCATAACCTGCTCAGGGGCCCCCTGAGCAGGTTGGGCGGCCCCTGGACAGACCAGAGGGCCCCGGGGAAGTTAAGAGGGCCCATGTGCAGGTCAGAGGGGCCCTGACCAGACCGAAAGGGCCCCTAGATGGGTCAGAAAGGCCCCTGAATATGCCGAATGAGCCCATAGCCAGCACAGAGGGGCCCCAGGGCAGGTCGGAGGGCCCTCGAAGCATGTCGCAAGGCGACAAAGCAGCCAGCGCAGTCCCTTGCTAGGTCGGAAGGGCCCCTTAGAAGGTTAAAGGGCCCCTGGATAGACCAGAGGGCCCCTGAAAAGTTAAAAGGGCCCCTGTGCAGATCGGAGGGGCCCCTGACCAGACCGAAAGGAACCCTGGGCGGGTAAGAAGGGCCCCTGAACATGCCGAAGTGGCCCCTGGCCAGCACGGAGGGGCTCCAGGGCAGGTCGGAGGGCCCCTTGAGCATGTCGGCAGGGTGACAAAGCAGCCAGCGCAGGCCGACCAGAAGAGTCGCTGGGCCGATCGGAGGGGCTCCTGGGCAAGTCAGAGGGCCCCTGGCTAGACCGAAAGGGTCCCTGGGCCGGTCGGAAGGCCCCTTGAACATGCCAGATGAGTTCCTATCCCGACTGGAGGGGCCCCTGGGCAGGTTGGAGGGGCCCCTGAGCAGGGGCGGCGGATTGCGGGGGCAGGGTACCCAAAATTCCCCCCAGTCAAAAATCCTGGGGGACAAAGGGTAGTTCCCCCCATATTTTAGCCTGCTCAATCTGGGGGCAACATGACCCTTCCCCTCCCTAGGATTTTCATTTGAGGGGGGTTTTGGGTACCTGCGCCCCGCAATCCGCCGCCCCTGCCCCTGAGCATGTCGGCAGGGCGACAAAGCAGCCAGTGCAGTCCCTGGCCAGGTCGGAAGGACTTCTGAACAGGCCGAATGGGCCCCTTGACACACAAAAGGGGCTTCTTGGAAGATCAGAGGAGTCTCTGGTGAGACCGGAAGGGTCAAAGCACGTAGAGATCCCAGATGAAGATTAAATACAAAGAGGACTTACTCCACAATAAAAAATATTAAAAGCGGAGTTTTCGGGTATATTGTAACACCCTTCGTCAGGGTGCTACAATATACCCCGAAAGATCCGATTTTATTTTTTCCTGTAGAGTAAGCCCTCTTTGTATTATATATATCACCCACTCCTCATTATGTCTTTTCGTTTCGCGGATCCCAGATGAGTCCCTGAACAGTTCGGAAGGGCGTAGCAAAGGTCAGAGGGGCCCCTAGACGATCTGAAGGGACCTTGGGCCTTTCAACAGTAAGAATACAGTTGTACAGGGAATACAACTCAAAAATTTCGCGCCGCTCCGCGGCGCAATTTAACTACAAATTCAATTATATGCGGGTTAGGAAAAAAATCGGTCAGTTTCTCGGCGCATTTATGTGTTATGTTGCTACTTTCCTATATTATTGGGCAAAATAGTTAACTTTAGCAATTTTTCCCGCACTTTTAAACGCACAATATAGCAATTTTAGAGGTCTGCACCATAAGCAATACGACGCATTGATGAAAAAGCAACCCAGGGCATAATACTCAAAATTTTCGCGCCGCTCCGCGGGGCAATTTGTTTAAGAGTTCCAGGTCTTGAGCTTAAAAAAATATTCCAAGTTGGTATAGCTGATTCCAAATTCGTGTCGCTGGTTCCAAAGTTGATGTGGCAGTTTGATAACTCCAGCTCCTAAACGTCGGTATGGCCCATGCCATACCTGCCATACTGCATTTTCCAGCCTTGTAACGTGCCTTTTCATGCGTTTTTTTGGGGGTGGGGGTGGGGGCCTTTCAACGCTTGGGAAGGGGCCCTTTCGAGGCGCCGCCCCCCTGGACGAAATCCTGGCTACGTGCCTGGCTGACACTGTAGTGGTGACTGAACACAAATTGCACCTGGGTCATCATGTCTATGATAACATGATTTAGAAGGAATTGGGCTACTATCATGAGTATCCTCGGAATAGGAAGCATGTTAATATTTCCCCTTTGACTTATAATGGGGAGGTCACGAAATTGACCCGACCTAAGCTCACCGATATAAAACAAATCCGAAATGCACGAATTATGGGTACCTATGGCCGTATGAAATCCTGTAATTTTGAAACCAATCGGCTAACAACTGTGTCTGTGGTATGACCGTACACTTTTTAGAAATGGGGTCACATGACCTACCTGGTGACCTGACCTGAGATGACTTGAGGTAAATAAAAGTCAGACTATGTGGGCAATGGATGCTCAAACAGCTGTACCAAATTGGGCGGCGCTGGGCGCCGCCGTTTTCCCGCTATTCAGGAAAAACTGGAGGGGCGGAAATCAACCCCCCCGGCCGTAGACGTGTTAACGGCGAGTTACCAGAACGATGTCAAGCTATATCAGAATTATTGAGCAAAACAAGTTGAGAAAACATAGCAGGTGGTAACGACAGACAACTATACTTCAGCTTTGCGGAAAAGATGACTCCGTTTCCACGAAACCGGAGTTGATACTACGGCCGATGAATACCAACTTTTCGCAGAAACCCGCTCTCTCCCAGTCGAATCGGCATCTCGATAACAAGATCATGTCTATTGACGGGGGCCATGACCTGAATATCGGACTCATGCTTGCCCATGATCAGGCTGACATCTGATGCATCTGACCGGCTTCCTCTCCTATCGACCATCACCCATCTCGGCCCTGACGAGGTCAACTACTCCCAGCAGAACCGTCCGTTAGAGTTTCCGGGCCCGTGTGCGATGCGATCAACTGTCCGGTGCGGTGTCGCATCAGCCGCTATACAGGGCCTGTTCCAGTGGCGCCTCTAACCTCCTCCATGTTGCTCCAACTTTCAACTGTCTGTGCATTAGCATAGGACAGTTGCAAGTTGCAGCAGCTTAGAGGAGGTTAGAGGTGCCACGGGAAAGGCCTACAGTCTCCGCTGCTCGGTGCTGGGCGATGGCAGGTGTGATGGTGGGCGTCGGACAACAATATACTCGGGTGCTTGGAGCCCAGTTTATTCAGACGGAGGCGGAGCGCCGAGTAGGCGCGACAGGCAGGCAGGCAGGCAGGCATGTATGTATGTATGCATGCATGCATGCATGTATGTATGTATGTATGTATGTATGTATGTATGTATGTATGTATGTATGTATGTATGTATGTATGTATGTCTGTATGTGTGTATGTATGTATGTATGTATGTATGTATGTATGTATGTATGTATGTATGTATGTATGTATGTATGTATGTATGTATGTATTGATGTATGTATGTATGTATGTATGTATGTATGTATGTATGTATGTATGTATGTATGTATGTATGTATGCACTGAAAACATTTGCACCCTGGTACTGAGAGTTAGCCCGCCTAACGAAGATATTTCGGTCGGATTATCTGCTGTGCAAGTGTTAATGCCACCGTGTAAAATTATTACCCGTTAGCTTACATGCATTTATCCGACCAACTCGTTATTAGCGGCACCCTCACCCGCATCTTGCGGGATAGCTGCCTGCCACACTCGGATAAAATATTTACCCGGCATGCGCGGTTTCAGCTACCCTTCACCAACGGTGCCAAGCACTCGCCAGCAGCGGGTGCATTTGGAGCCGCATCCGATGGCATTGGATACACGCTTAGCGTCACACTTACCCGCTGTAAGCGATCACGGTAACTCGATACATGCGTGTTTTTTAACACGTCTTACGCGGGTTACCTTCAACGGTCAAAATCTGAAAATCGCGCGCTTACGTGTTGCCATGGTGACCGTCGCAAATCACAACGGTCGGTCGCAACGGTCGCAACATCGCGAGCAAGATAACTATCGCGAGTGCGGCGGTGGAGGTGCAGGGTGTTTCGGAGAGTGATATCGTGTCTGGAGGTATAGGTTTTGAAAATATTTTTAGTTACATTATGCTGTGTATGTTATTAGATATAAGGAAGTGTTTTTGTAAATCGATTGATAAAACCTATATAGCATGAGCATAATCCGTTTGAGTTGACATGCATTCATCTGCGTTCCATGGCCTGCAGGCTGTAACTATAACTATTGGGCAATGGACATGCATATGTAGGTGCCTGGTTCCTGTATTCAGATTTTTATATATTATAATAGTATTATACTGATTGTGCAGAATATGAAGCTTTGTTGGAACAGGATATCTTGATAATATATTCACACTCTTACCTTAAGGTCATCGGTCTTTCCTCTTGCATTTCACTAAGCTGTGATGCATTTCAATTTAGAGTACCTATATAATACTTTTGTCACCTTTTTAACACTCACTTCCAACTTAAACAATAGCAATTTATATAACCATGAACAACCTTTCTGCCTCAGTCCAACTTTCTCCCTGAATGTCATTATTTTGCATAGTTACTATAAGTTATGTTGGGTAAATGTGGGTAATATCGGGTATGTAACCCGCACACGGCGTGTATACACGTGCATGGCGGGTTAAATACACGCTTTGCGCGGGTTGTAGTACCCTATGGCAGCGGGTAAAACCCCTGCCAGCGGATATACCTACCCACCACCTAATTTGACACTCGCTGAGCGAGTAGCCATACCCGTATATATCGGGTATCTAACCCGCACACGGCGTGTATACACGTGCATGGCGGGTTAAATATACGCTTTGCGCGGGTTGTATTACCCTATGGCAGCGGGTAAAACCCGCTGCCAGCGGATATACCTACCCACCACCTAATTTGACACTCGCTGAGCGAGTAGCCATACCCGTATACATCGGGTATCTAACCCGCACACGGCGTGTATACACGTGCAGCGCGGGTTAAATACACGCTTTGTGCGGGTTCCAACACCCTACAACAGAGAATAAACCCGCTGCCAGCGGATATCCCTACCCACCACCTAATTTGACACCCTGTCAGCGGGTAACTATACCCGCATATCACGGGTATATAACTTGCACACGGCGGATACAACACGCGTATTGCGGGTTGAACACCCGCTGTGTCCGAGTTGGCTGACCGCTATTTGCGGGTTAGCTAACACGCCGTTTGCGGGTAAAACGCAACCGCTGGCTGGGTGTCAAATTAGGTGGTGGGTAGGGGTACCCGCTGGCAGCGGGTTTTACTCGCTTTACGCGGGTGCAAATGTGTTCAGTGTGTGTGTATGTATGTATGTATGTATGTATGTATGTATGTATGTATGTATGTATGTATGTATGTATGTATGTATGTATGTATGTATGTATGTATGTATGTATGTATGTATGTATATATATATATATATGTATGTATGTATGTATGTATGTATGTATGTATGTATGTATGTATGTATGTATGTATGTATGTATGTATGTATGTATGTATGTATGTATGTATGTATGTATGTATGTATGTATGTATGTTTGTATGTATGTTTGTACGTATGTATGTATGTTTGCATGTTTGTATGTATGTATGTGGGTATGTATGTATATATGTATGTCGGTATGTGTTTTGCGGATATCTCAAGATTCAAAGCACTTGGAGGAGCTGAACCGTTATTATATTGTGGTTTAGTGGATAATACATTGTTTAGACATCAAATCATCCCGGTGCGGAGTCTAGCGAGCTCGTGGCTCGTGATCAGTTTCCATAGGTTTTCATGGGGCGGCCGAGGTTTTCGAACGTTCACAACACGGGCGAAAACGGTGACGCAAAAACAGTGACGCAACGAAATCTCGGTGACGCATATCTCACTAACTATAGGTCAGATCGGGATGAAACTGCACACGTCTGTAAAGGAAAGAACGGCGAATAGTGTCATTACCGAGCGGGTGCGAAGCGCCCGTGAAGTTTCTCGTCAACTTACTAGACAAACTTACATTAGACCCAGCCCGAACCGGCCCGACACGGCCGTACAGATGCTTTTCGGAAGCTAATAACTTTGCAACCACTGCTCTGATTGAGATAGGGTTTTCACCATTGGATAGGACCATCAAATCAATTTTGAGGTATAGTGCGTTCGGATAGGGGTGGTACCACAGCGCGTGGCACATGCAAACATCGAAATGAACACAAATCATTATTGATCAAAAATGGCTACATAAGCATTAATTTATACAATGAAGCATGCAGCGCTCAGGACGTACTCCCTTTTGGCGGATTCGATAAAGGAGATCATGAACAACTTAATACAACTTAATTTGTTTGTCGTTTGTCCCAGGGAAGCAATAGATACCGCTCGGCTACCACCGATTAAGGCGTTTTACTGGTATACCAGATGTAGGTCTCCGCGTGAGACGGGGCACGCACCAGTGACTGTGGAATGTGGATTTGTCGATTTTCGAGTGTTTTCAGTTTGTATCACATCTCGGGAACCAAAAGGGCTAAAGTGTGAAACCAACTTTATAGCATAAATGAATGTCTGTTCTAAAAATGTTATGTAAGTATGAGACTGTTCGACCGATGGCTTTGTTAATTATCGAGTAGAAAGCATATAATTGTACGTTCTGTATGTCCAACCAACTTTATCACTCCCTGGACAGCACATGGAGCGCTATTGTTCACTGAAACATACGCCATCGAAAAGTCCGGCCAATGTTATTCCATCTGGCATCTCCAGTATCAACCCATAACATGCACACTTGTGTTCATATCTTGCTGATAAACAGGGTTTCCGTGAACCCTTGCGGGGTCCAATTTCATCGCGAACATATTCTCCTCGGTCATTTTTGGCCATAACGATCAGCAAAACTGAAGAGAACACTGAAGAGTGCTATACTAGCAGCAATAGATCCTCCATGTTAAAAGACAACCAATAAGGCAAACATATGTGTAGACGAAGTCTGACTCAAGCCATGCATGCAATCGCTAGCATTAGTGTCGTTCAAACAATGGAATCGCCAAAAGACTGACTTCTGTGACTGGTGAAGTCATCAATGAGAATGCACAATTAACTTGGCCTGTGTGGAAAAACAGAACCGGAACAGCCATTATGCACAGGGACAACTAACAACACGGCGTACAGAAATAAAACTTACCAGCCCCCCATCCCCCTATGGTAGACATAAACTTCTCAGCCCCCCCCCCCCCCCTCCCCTCCGGTACACCCACCTCTCAGCCGGCATTTTGGAGAAGAACCAGTTGGTCGCTGTGATGCTGTTCACTTGTCGTTCGGCGTTGGTGACGTCACACTTGTTTCCGGCGAGTAAGGTGGGCACATCGCGGTAGTCGTCCCGCAGTTTCCGGATCTCGCCAAAGCAGTCAGCGGCTTGTAGCAGCGAGGAGTGACTGTCGACGCTGAACACCAGCAGAATCGCCTGCGCATGCGCAATCGACACCCTGCCAAAGAGAAAAGCACGGTGTCGGATGCGCAATTGAGACATTACGATGCGTTTCCAATCAAAATGCTGTTTTCCATCATAATAACAAGGGATTTGGTTCGTTATAAGCCCATTCTATCATGAATAAATGGTGCCTTCTTCCTGCTGTGAGATACCTGATACGCATTCGAAACTTGAGCCGGCGATAGACAATGGAGACTCTATCATCGCTAGCGTCGCCACCATCTATCGATTACAACTTTTTGGCCAGAATGAAGAATCATATCTCTTCATTCGTCCACTTGGGCACGCCTCGCGCACGTCACGAGCCAGTCCCGAGAGAGGACCGATCACGAGATCCAAGCCCGGTCGGAGCCCGAGCAAGGTCCGAGCGGAGCCCGAGAGGCCCCGACCGAGGCCCGAGTGGAGCCCGAGAGACCACCGATCGAGGCCTGAGTGAAACCCGAGAGACCCCCGACCGAGGCCTGAGCGGAGCCCCAGAGACTCCGACCGAGTCCCGAGTGGAACCTGAGAGACCCCGATTGAGGCCCGAGTGGAGCCTGAAAGACCCCCGACTGAGGCCCGAGTGGAGCCCGAGAGACCCCAACCGATGCCCGAGCGGAGCCCAAGACCCCAACCGAGACCTGAACGGAGCCCGAGAGACCCCGACCGAGGCCCGAGCGGAGCCCGATAGACCCCGATCGAGTCCCGAGTGGTGCCCGAGAGACCCCGACCGAGACCTGAGCGGAGCCCGAGAGACCCCGATCGAGGCCCGAGGGGAGCCCGAGAGACCCAACCGAGACCCAAGTGGAGCCCGAGAGACTCCGACCGAGGTCGGAGTGGAACCCAAGAGACCCGAACCGATGCTCGAGCGAAGCCCGAGAGACCCGACCGAGACCCGAGCGGAGCCTCATTGACCCCCGACCGAGTCCCGAGTAGAACCTGAGAGACCCCGACGGAGGCCCGAGTGGAGCCCGAGAGACCCCAACCTTGCCCGAGCGGAACCTGAGAGACCCCGATTGAGGCCCGAGTGGAGCCCGAGCACGGTCCGACCGAGTCCAGACCAAGCCCAGACTGTGCCGACTGCCGAGTGAGCCTGACGAGCCCCGATGCTCGGGCGCTCGGCGTCAAGGATAACTGCAGCGACCCGCGGGTCACGGCCATCGCCAGGTCGACGAACCGGAGCCATTTTCTACGTAGACTTCTCGCATAAGGATTGTAGAGTGGTGTGTTGATTCTGCCCAGCATCAGGGGTCAAAAATAACGCCAACTCGACAACGTCGTTAGTAGCAATTCAGCGTTACGCCAAACGAAGATTTGTAGCAAAACTGGCCCATGGCAAGACATACAAATTGCACTATCATTACTGCGGTATATGCTTGAATGAGTCATTTTCTGTTGGTTGTAGATCCTGTACACTTATGGGGCTGTTTTGTATATTCACGGCTGGTTGATCTCTGTTTTCTGGAGATATTTTGAAAGTAATATGTTGCTAGCGAGAAATGGGAAAAATATCACCATAAGTGGGCAAATATCACAAGTTTCTCGCAAGATCTAGAGACTAAACGTACCTTTTAAGGAAATCTACACCTACCAGAGATAGAGAATTTTGTAGCAAAAAATGCCAACATGAATCGACAGAGAGTGATACAGGTTGTATATTTTTGTATCACGCATAATACGAATAAAGGACATCAAATTGTCGTCGAGCCGGGTCCGTCGGTCGCCGCCGCAACCGACGACCTTGACGGCGGCGACGCAGGGGAAAGCCTTTGCCGAGACGGATGGGTGGAAGGAAGGTGAAATGGAGGAGAAAATATATTTAGATAGTGGAAGGCAATCAATATAGGCGCATAATTCGACGTTTAATACAATTTGCTTTCCTTGCCGCAGAGCAGGACATAATTCCAGGAAACTGCGTTTTTTAGTACAATAGGTCCTCGAATCGCCAAACAGGAACCAAACATGTTCTGCTGCATCTTCTCTACCTGTTGCCATTTTTATGTTAATTTTTCTGAAGGTGAAATGGGGCGCAAATTGACCATGCAGTCGTCGCGCCCTTAAGCCCCAACAAACAAACAAACAACAATGAAGGTGAAATGAAGTAGTCCAAATTCGAGGAGAAAATTAATGTAGGGATGGGTTGATTTCCTTCAGACAACTTTGCCACCTGAACCTAAAAATCCTGGCGATTCCCATGATCTAATTACTCAGTTCCACTATTCACGAAACCTTCACCTATACATTTGCCTTTTTCGTTTCCTCAGATGCTGGCGAGACACCAGTCATCACGCATGGAGGAGCATCCAAGTACTGGAGATGCTCCTGTGCCTGCCGAGTCGGCGCAGCAGCCTTTCCCAACTGGGCGTAACAAAGTAGCCCTTAAACATTTGCCTGCAGACGTGCACCCGACATGTGATGATGTTGATATGACCGACAGTGGACCGGCGATTAGCACTGAGACGGTTCGCAACGATAACGGGGGTCTCTGGGGTCTCTCACAATGCTGCAGGCGGTTGAGCACTCTGATTGCCTGATCTACGCTGCACGAGGTAGGCAAGTCCCAAATTACCGGGGCCATTCAATTCGAAGAAGTATATATCACTGCAAAAGCAGCTAAAGAAACAAAAGGCAAACATATAAAAATGCGTTCCTTTTTGCTAGTCTTTGGCTACTTCTCATTTCTTGGCGCATTTATTCTTATTTTTAAGCGATCTTAATTTATTAGTGTTTATCCTGATAGCGTTATGACGTGAATACCAACACATCAGAGTGTCATGTAAAATGTTGAATCGTTTTGGGTTTCCTAGAAGTAATATTGTCAGTGCTTGTCCAAGGACCATTCAAACTGGTCTTCGTCTTAATTTTTTTTTGGGATACAAAACTTATTTTCTGACATAAGCTTTTGCACTGCCAATATTTAGAGGTCAGTTTAGGAAATATATCAAACACTTTCACCTGTTTCAAAGACACCCGCTTTCAGTGGGATTATCTTTTTTTTGGAGAGTTATGGAATCCGGATGCAGAACACACCATTTAGGAAGTTGCATTTTATACTTACTCAACTGCTATCATTCTAGTGTCTAAGTACAAGTCAAAGCACATTTTGTAATAGTGGTTCTGTTCCCACAGCGGTACAAACGCTTAAGGAGCAAAAGATCCTGCCAAAGGAGCTTGGTGTCGGCCTCCCACAAATCAGAGCGGCTCACAGATTCATGCGAGAGCTACCGAACGAGCTGACAGACCCCGAGCTCTACGTGAGGCTGCAAAAACAGGCCCAGAGTGAGGCGATCCTGCAGCCATACAGTGACATGGTGGCACGGATTTGGATGCTGGCAGCTCCCGAGAGTGTTGTGGAGAGCATGTGCAGTGTGGTGAAGGACATCTTCGGCGAGAACCGCCAACTGTCGCACGCAAGTGCAGCGAAAGAGCTTTGTGTGCGCTGGAATGGACCGGAGCCTGTCTGCGCTGACAAGCTATTAGAGCACGTGCGGCAGCGGTGTCAGAAGGACAATTTTTTGACCGTAGGTCACAGGGACATCGGAAAAGTTATGAAAAGGCATCTTGGTAGAAGGTGTCACCGCGCCCCTGTATATATGTGATATGAATCTGTGATATGAAGTGTATAGTGATGTACGGATGCAGTGCCAACAGTAGGTACCCAATGGGAATTAGTATAATGTCATTCGATGAACGGTTGTGGTGTGCACTTTATTTGGTGTGCCAGTGTGCCACATCCAGTGTTTAGAACTTGAATTCTGCTCCCGTGTGCTATTTATTTTGTCTTGTTGAGTACTTGTCTTGTTTAAGATTCGTCTTGCATTATTTATTTGTGCAAATCAGCTTTTTGTTTGCACGTATATATTGGACACGTCACCTGGATGGATGTTGGAAGTAAAAATATAGTCGTCGGTTCTATTGCAAATGGTGAACCTGCTTTTACATTAAATCAACAAGTGTTTTATCCCATGAGGGTACGATACCTTGGTGTCGAGGTCGGTAGATTGGTACTTAGGTATAGCGATACGCCTGGTCTAGCCGCAAAAGAAGAACCGGTTAAATAACGTTGCCACTCCTGTTGAACTGCTTGCCAGTTTTGTGTAGCGAATTTTCGCATTAGCAGATATAAACATTTGCAATCGACAAATGGAAATGTGTAGAAATGTAGCTTCGATGAGAATGAGAATGTTCGATAAAAGGTGTAGCAAAATTGGGCTCCGTCAAATTCGGTTGGTAGCAAATTTAAACTTTTTTTACCCCTGCCCAGCATGACGTAAGCCCCAGGATTAAGTACGAGCACGGGGCAATGCTAACATTGTCGTCATCGACGTCGACATTTTTAGCCGGTGAACTAAGTCGGGTGGCGTTTCTAAAAGCTCTGTCCAAACAAGGATTATCAAGTGTTCTGTTTATTCTGCTAAAAGGACCGAAAATACCTTCAATAGGACACGAAAACGAGGTGATGCTAACATTTTTTTCTTCTTCTCGAGGGCGTCGATATTTTTTGCCCGGTGAATACAATCGGGTGCTGTTTCTAAGGGCTCTGCCCACACAGAGGTGATCAGTGTCGTGTCCATCCCGCTCATGACGTCAGATGCTAATCAAGTAAACCACGCAGCAACAGTGGCGGATCCAGGGGGAGGGGGGGGGGCGCACGGGGGTCATGACCCGTCCCTTGGGCCATGGGGGTACCACCGCGACGTGGGGCCACCACTACACCGTGGGGACACCACCGAGCCGTGGGGGCACCACCGCGCCGGGGCATCAGGAGCACCACCAAAATAAAACAAAAAAATCCGCGCCGCTACGCGGCGCAAATAATTCAGTGTTCTTTAAAGCAAAGGCACCATCGCACCGGTGCACCAGGGGCACCGCCGCGCCGGTATACCAGAGGCACCACCGCGCCGGTGAACCAAGGGCACCACCGTGCCGGTGTGCCAGGGGCACCATCGTGACGGTAGCGCGCACTGTGGGGAGAGTGGAGACACCGGGGAATTGTGCCTCCTTGAATCCAGGAGGGAAAACAATGGTCTGGTGCCGCCATGAAATCACAAGCATTGGTCGCTGGAGAGGAAGAAAAAATCGCGAAATGATGCTAAGTTAAAATTGCTAAATTATGCCAAAAAATGTCCCTTAATGCCTCCGGTCCCTTGGCTATGAAGGGGCACCAACGTGCCTTTATACCAGAGACAACAACATATCGGACTCGAGGGGCCCTGAGGGCCTCTTTGGGCTGATACATATAGATTATAGAACCTTTCGATTTGTCAGGGCCTAGTTATCCAGACAAGAAAAAATAAAGCAACAAATTCCGCGCCGCTACGCGGCGCAAATAAAGCACAAAGTTCTTTTCCAGTACAAAAGGGTCTAATAAATATAGACTGTACACACTGGCGGCCGCAGGAGGGGAGGGGGGGGGGGGGAGGATATGGGAGCCCTGGCCCCACCTTTGACCTTAAATGGGGGGGGGACATGTCTTTTGACACCACCTTTTTCTCCAGACATATTTCCTCGTTTTGACCCTGCATGCTGGTTCCAATAGCACACATTTTGTATCCAACCCGCTCAAAACCTAACATTTTGGCGCCGCTTCGTGGCGCAATAATAGTTTATCGCATGCATAGACTAAACTGTTCACTGCTTGTAAAAACCGCTTCCACCCCCCCCCCCCCCCCTGGTCACGAACCTCGACTTCCCTCTTGGTCAATTCTTCATCATCCGTCTGGGGCGCCCTTGACTGTACAAAACAAAATATATTCTAGTACCATTCGCGGTACTTTAAATGATAGAAAGGGTGCGACTGATATTGCAAATACCTATAGCCAACGTTGTCAACTGAAAAAATGCTGCAATCCCTCAAAATATAGTGGACCAAATCCGTTGAGTTTTCAGATTTGGGTATAGGTAGAGGCACCACTGCAATTGATGACCCCTCCCCCTTGAAGATTTTCTGGATCCAACCCTGCGCAACAAGACAATGCTATGATAATCCCAGGGGTATGATAAATTGCCAGGTTGGCACTATTGCTGCCAGAGAAGCTGATATGTCGCACCTCTTCAGGTCTGTATTATTGATGTGTACAAAAATAAATTAATTTGCCTAACAATGAGGCAATCTATTCGCATCAGCGTCAATCATTATAGTGCCTGCACGTTGTAAAAATAGGCACAGCCTCAATGTTTTCATAGATGGATTAAAATAAAGAAGATAACTGTTAACCTGAAATGAATGATAACAGCAACAAAGCATCTTAGTCGCCAAGAAGGCCTACATATTTTGAGCTTTATTACAATACAATCTTTAGTTAAAGCATACACTTTCCTACTTTCACAGACGAGCGAAGTGTTGATGCAATATATATAAATGAAATTATGATAATATAACCCCTGCTCCTTATAGCAATAGGCTCCCAGGCTATAGGAATAGAACGTACAATTACATTCGTTTTATGAGAGTTTCTACGAAACACTCACGTTTTCTTTGTATCAAACGCACGGCCCGAAACACTTGTTGAAACTGTGTTTCGAAGAAAGCCAGAGGACGTTTAATCCTCGAACTAAACGAATAGTTACCCCAGTCAAATAACCACATGCTCACAACTTCGCAACTTGGAAACAAAGATGCAACTGACATCGGGTTATTTGCATTTAAATCCGAACTGATTTATACGTAAATAAATAAATAGTTAGACAACATGAGGGTGCACTTATCGAAATGTCTTTAAAATCAGGTATGCTGGCCAAAATATATATTCAGTTCTTCCTACACGTTAGGTGGCTACACCGAACTAACATCCCGAAAATAAATATCCTGACAAATTGCGCATTCATCACATGGCAGAAACCCTAAAAGAGAACAAAGCATCGCAGTGCATTGTTGAGACATCATACAGACTCTATTATCCGAGATGTGTGAGTCCTTTAATCACGATGCTGCCTGAACACAAGCGGACGAAATATCTCTACCACTGTCAAAATGTTGCAGTGGATCCTGGACCTTCACAAGAAACCAACCTTGTCCGATGCTCAGTGACTCAGTTTTGATGACTGTATTTCCTGAACTCCCATATGACGGCGCACCACGGGACACGAGAAAAACAATTGTCGGCGACTTGGGGTGATCATGGTTAAACGACTTGACGATGTGGAGTCAGAATATACGTCGTAAATGTGATACACGACACACGACACACGACACGACACACGACACACCACACGACACACCATACACGACACACCATACACGACACACGACACACGACACACGACACACGACACACGACACACGACACACGACACACGACACACGACACACGACACACGACACACGACACACTCACACGGCACACGACACACGACACACGACACACGACACACGACACACGACACACGACACACGACACACGACACACGACACACGACACACGGCACACCACTCGACACACGACACACGGCACACGACACACGACATACGACACACGGTACACCACCCGACACACGACACACGACACACGACACACGAACTCGACACTCGACACACGACACACGACACACGACACACGACACACGACACACGACACACGACACACGACACACGACACACGACACACGACATACGACACACGACACACGACACACGACACACGACACACGACACACGACACACGACACACGACACACGACACACGACACACGACACACGACACACGACACACGACACAGTTGTCAAACCAACCTGCTCCTTATACGCCGCTCAGCATAACAGCCAGAAACAGCTGTTTCTCCAGCGAAATCACATCTCTAATCATATATTCCCAACCCGAGGAGAAGTGCTTCCAGCGAGACTCTAAATCGAACATCCCGATTCCCGACAGTTGTCCCGACGTAACGAAGTTAAGTGTCCGTTGCATTCTATTGGCGACTCGTGGCCCATTGTATTCGGGGTCCGTTCGAACCCATGCGCCGCCGTACCGCTGACTTATTAAGATCCACCTGGCAGCGGGCGCGGAGTCCGGGCCGTCGCTGCTGGGTAGGTACACTCCCCGATGACCTCTCCGATGACCCTGGTGAACTCCGGTGACCTCTCTGGTGACCCTGAATGAACTCCGGTGCCCTCTCTGGTGACCTCGGTGATCGGTTCCACGACCCGAAACTGGGTATGAGGTGGATGCCTTCAGATTGGTCAGGTTCAATCAAGACCATTCAGTATGGGTTTGGATTTAGCTAATATCGATTGTGGATTTATAGTCAGATTAAACATCGACCTAGGCTTTGCGAATTGACTTTCTGGCTTGCTCAGCTCAGCCAGTGGCTGTCACGGAGTTGTCACCAACAACACGGCAGCCCCGCCCATCTGTCACGGAGTTATCACCAACAACATGGCAGCCCCGCCCATCTGTCACGAGTTGTCACCAACAACACGGAAACCACGCCCATCTGTCACGGAGTTGTCACCAACAACACGGCATCCCCGCCCATCTGTCACGGAGTTGTCACCAACAACATGGCAGCCCCGCCCATCTGTCACGGAGTTGTCACCAACAACACGGGAGCCCCGCCCATCTGTCACGGAGTTGTCACCAACAACACGGAAACCACGCCCATCTGTCTCGGAGTTGTCACCAACAACATGGCAGCCCCGCCCATCTGTCACGGAGTTGTCACCAACAACACGGAAACCACGCCCATCTGTCACGGAGTTGTCACCAACAACACGGCATCCCCGCCCATATATCACGGAGTTGTCACCAACAACATGGCAGCCCCGCCCATATGTCACGGAGTTGTCACCGACAACACGGCAGCCCCGCCCATCTCAAGATGACCGTGCTGTTGCTATTGTTTATTGCTGTTGCTATTGCTTTTTTAACGACATTGCGACAACAGGTACATGCCGTCAGGAACGGTCACCTTGTTACAGGATGATACAATGTTACAAGATGTTACTAGATGAATTGGCGGTCAGACCACACCTTATGCGGGGGATGCCCGGGGGAATCCAACCTCATCACCGACACAGGAAGAATTAAAACGCGCAGTGGAGAGGGGTATGCCACTAACACGCAGTGGAGGGGGGGGGGGGGGACTTTAGTGCCCCCTATAAGATCTCCGAGAATATATAAGCTAGAATGATCAAAGTTACAGATTCAGTAGATGCTATGATGATCTACATTTTCTGAAATCTTCGTGACCTTAGGTCAATATCTTCAAAGTCTAACGAGGTCACGAAGGTCAAATCTGGCCAAATATCACAATTTGGAGAAGTTGACCTCTGTGACGTTACAGGTCACCAGCAATGAGTCCAAGGTTGTTCCCAGGGATGAACATTGACATTGGCTACCGAATAATGTTTGAATCATCTCGTTCCAACTGTTGGTTCCGAAGTTATCTGTTCGCCAACCTCGATTTTGGCCGCCATCTTGGATGTAAAATCCATATAACATCAAAAGTGAACCGACGATTTTTTTTTTCTTCGTCAAACGATCCGCTATTGACTTGGCTTTAATGTTGCGCAAAAAACACCGCCCTGCTCCGATCTGTTGTTGAGCTATTCACGAAAAACGTGGAGGGGGGGGGGGGGGGCACTTTTGTGTCCCCCCTCCACTGCGCGTGTTAATAGAGGAGTGGAGGCGACTCCCATCCAAATAAATTAATGAATAACTACGAAGATAGTCGTGACCAGATCCAGATCGAAGATAATCCGGAGTTTTCATTTCACAGGTAACCTAGTCAAATATTGTAAAAGTTGCCTTGAGTGAATGTAAATTTGGAACATGAATTGGAGAAGTTATACGATTTGTTTTTGCAGAAGTAAATATTCGTATAGAAGGTAGTTAGGATGCAGCATTGCAGAGATAGGGTATTTGAAATGTATTCAAGATACCTACCAAAACCAACTCTTTGAGCCGACTTAATCTAGATACGGTCGCTCTCACTACAGATCCAATGCATAACTTCTATCCACTTTGGACTTTATCAGGCTCGAGAAGTCTTGAGTCGAAGAATCGAGTAGGATGCTGTATAGCAGATATATGTATTCCATTGTGTGATACTGATGCCTAAATCCAACATTGAAAACATGCACTCCAAGACCTTCCATATTCTGGAAAAGATGGTTTGACGAGATTGTGCTCTGGACCATCGGCAGTATTTTTTGTCGTCTGTTTTATCAATGACACAATACCATAACTTTAGTAAGCATTTTCTGCACACCAATCCTGAATAAATATCCTTTAACTGTGCTTAACGTTGACCCGCGCTTGACCGGGGTCTCAGCAAAACGCCATTGACGGGGGCAAATATTACTCCCTCGTTATCTCAGGAACCAATGATCGTATCGACACGCAAGACGCGGCATTCGAAAGCTCTTAACCCTATTTGTAACAGGCTCCTGGCTACCCCTATTTGTAACAGGGGAGGGGGGGGGGCGGATTCCGCCCCCCGGAGATCTCGAGATCTACCCGTCCGATTTTCAAAAATGAAACAGTGTTTGGTTCCTCTCAACACGATCTACATTTCTAAATAACAAAAATATCTAAATTTTGGATAGGGGTAACAGGGGGGCAAAAACTACAAATTTTAGTGGTATTTTTGATCCGACATAGCTTTCATGTTTATCGACCGATTTGAACACAACTAATAGGAATTGATAGAGATTGAATTGGAAATTGATATATGACGGTGACGTTTGAAAATGCAAAAATCATAGGCGTGTGCAGGTCACTCAATGTGGGGGTGAAGTAAATGCGTAATAAAATCATTATTGATGTTTTTTGTTGTTTGATAAATGAAATGGTATGTGATTGCGACATAAGACAAAACGGTTATACATCATATTTTTGGCCATAGGCGGTACCAGATTAGTGAAAAAGGGAGGTAAATTGGGAAAAAAATATTAACCGCAGACAAGTTGCTACCCAGCACTATAAATATGTTACTGATCGTAGATAGTTCCTTTTTGCATGTTGCACTTCATCATAGGCGTATCCAGGATCCAAACTGGGGCGGCACAAGACATTTTGCAAAAGTATATTATCCGTTATTATGATACTAACCAGTCAACAGTGACTATTTCACTTACAACTTCAATTGACATTGCTTACTCCCTTTTTTACCCTACCTGGACTCGCCTATTATCTTATAATCGTTCGTAGAGTAGCCTGTGGTGCGTGTTTCATCCAAAAACTGCAGTATGTTATGTCATTGTACGCCCATGCCTCTTAGTTTCCTTGCAATAATATGACCCCCTTTCTTCCATTCCTGAGCGCGCCTCTGCCAAAAATGACTTTATTCCCTTTTCTGGCCTCATATGTGCATATATCATTATAAGCTAAACGTCTATTGCGCCGTTATCGCTGGCATATCGTCATCTCCATGCCAGTCACCCCCCTTTTCATGTTCCTGAACACGCCCCTGAAACTCTATATGTAATAAATTATGCAAATAATGGAAGCAGAAGCTATCTTTTACATCTTGATAGCTATAAATGCCCCTTACATCGCTCTATTGGCTTCCCGCCAAGCATTGAATACTTCCTAGAAACCCCCCTTTTCAAGCCCCTGAAACCGCCTCTGCCATGCAATTTTTATGATATTTCATTAACATTAACTAATTTGCACTTGTTGCAATCACCGTAAACCGATGTAACTCATTTATACTTGATGCAGTTAGGAAGAAACCGTGAAGATCGCATTTCCGTATTATCGCCAAATTTCGCCTTCGAACCCACCCAAAACTGGGCTCTGGAACTGTCTCTGTTCAGGTTAAGAACTCAAAATTTTGACTCCAAATGCGGTATTCAATTCTATGAAAAGTCCGAAAATTTCATGGCCTTTTTCATTTGTAACAGGGGGGCGGAATCCGCCCCCTGTTACAAATAGGGTTAATAAGAGGCATTTAAAACATACTCGAAATTTTCGAATTAGGGTCACATATCAGGTCAGGGTCAGGTAAAAGGTCAAAATGGAAGCATTTTAGTTTATGGACCATACTTTCCATCCAAACCCTTTGATTGCGACCATGGTCACCCAAAGTGCTCCGAAAGGAGCAAAATTGCATACACATCTCGCATGAGCTAAAATGAGTTTGTTGGCAAAGGTTAAGGTCAGGTCAGGTCACAAAAGTTCACTATGCGCAGAAGATTTTATAAAGTCATGCAATACATGTTTTATGGGCTATTTTACACGTATAATTCGATAGTGATGGTCATTGTACCATCTGACCTCATTTAAGTGAAGTTATTGTCAAGCTTAGGTCAGGTTCAGGTCACGCATGGTCAAAATTTGAAATAGATATATCTAAATAAAAAGGCTTGTTTGTAGACCAGTTTTGTCTCATAAATACAGTGCTGACATTTATTTGTCTGTATCTGGTCAACAAAAGCCCAACAACGCAATTTCAAAATATGACGTCATGAGTTACTCATAGTTAGGGAGCCATTAGTCAGTCAAAAACGAAGATATTGCTTTTAAATTTGGTTTTGGTATTGTCCATATTGAAGTTCTCTTACATAGATTCCGTTTTTGTTTTACATCTTGAAAAGTTGTATTTTATGGGCATTTTTCTGAAAACTGTATATATTTATTTTTATTTTTTTTTGGGTAAAAAAACAAAAGTTGAAAAAATCCGAGATAGTGAGAAATACAATTTGGTAGGCCTTTCGATTTAATGTCTTTTGACGTTTTTTTATTGGCTTTGTCTCAAAAAGTGGCCTTTGTACTGCCTGTTAAAGTGTAGCTGATTTTATCATAAAACTCGTGTGTAGTAACGTCACTAAATTTGCTATATCTCAACAATTTATCGACGAAATTGCTTCATTTTCGCACAGATGTGAAATTGATGTGGGAGAAGGTACCCAACGTTTCACGTTGGTAGCGCTATTGTGGTTTGAGCTATAACGAATATTCGTTTGGGGGGGGGGGGCAATATTTGCCCCCGTCAAGAACGGGTTAATTGCTCGTTTAATCCGCGAGTTTCTGGGGTATTTTCCATAACGCAACATACTGGGGCGTGACTATTTTTTGCCTCCCCTCGGATCTCCTGAACTACTGGACCGATGTTAAAAATTCAAATGGCATTCGATAGCCCTAGAAAATTGATCGAGGAAACCTAATATTGTTGACCTCAGGGTCACCGATGACGTCACATGTCACGTCAAAGACAACATGTTTGACCGTGTCATAAAGATCTCCATGGATGGTATTGTCGCACAAAATTGCAATATTAACCCTATTCCCTGCGGAGGGGGGGGGGGGGCAGATTCTGCCCCACCCCCGGTAGTTTTTCACTTGCTGTTTCTGAAACGTTGGGCCTAGCGTCCTGAAAATGTGTGACTTTTCCTTACTTTGAATGCCACCCATAATTTTGTTGTTGTTGTGTCATAATTTTGAGAGGAAAAAATGTCCAGCAGAGGCGGTGCCAGGCTCCTGTTTTGGGGAGGGTGTTACGAATACGGTTTTGCGGCGCATACTTACTTCGTGGTTTGCAGTGCAATAAATGCTTCAGAAAAATTTGAATGCAAAACACATCATAGATACTGGGAATGTACATATTTTTGGGGCTGATGTGTACTCAGGTACAACAAATGTGAGGTGATACCCTCCCTCAAATTAGGTCCAATTTCAAATTTGTAAGATGATAAAAGCGTTACGCGCATGGTGCCCCCCACGTTGTTTTCATGGATCCGCCTATGCACAATATATTAAATTTAACAAATTACAGCATATATTGCCCGTTTATGTTACATGTGACGTTTATGTCGTCCCAAACAATCACGAACAGCACATATGTTTTTATCAAAAATCCCCCCATTTTACATGCCCTGAATACGCCTATGATTTTTTATTTTGTTTTTATCTTTTGATATATTGAAGACCAGTACATTTGAAGCTCAAAAACGTTTGGGGCATGCAAATTGGTCAAACCACAAGGCTGCAATGATCTTGAAAAAAAACAATATTTTCGTATTTTTTGCCCCCTGGCCCCCATTTTTGGAGATAAAAAATCGGGGTCCAAAAAGAGAGATCTTGTCATGACGAATCGCATGGATTTTTCCCTATCGAAATAGACCAAGCAGTTCTCCAGATCTCTGGGGGGGGGGGGGGCAGATCTGACCCCCGAAGGTTAACGCAATTCTGGCCGCCCCCAGGGAATAGGGTTAAACGCATAAGCATTCAATAAATCGGTATGATTCGTGTATCTGACACTTCTAAGTACCATTATAAGCTGTTAATGACCTTGGGTCAGGTTAAGGTCATCCTGGGTTACGAGGTCAAACTGCAGATTACGGTCATTAGGCGTTGTAACACATGTTTATGGGTTTGTGTTTCGTCTAAAACGCGAAAAATGACCCTAGAGCATTGTTTTTGTTCAATAGAAATAGAAGTAAAAAGCAAACACGGAAATTCATTTTTTTTATGCATGGTAATGCTGTGAGAGGTGGTCAATTGTTGTCTTTGAAAGATAATATGTCAGTCATTTTTGACGATATCGACTTCAAATTTGGTACACATATTCACCGGACACTTCTCAATCACATGTATGCCGGATTTGGGGTAACTTTTTTTGTATGCAAATATTGTAAAGACACAAGTTTTGTCTTTGGGTTTATTAAAACTTTGAATGTCAATCAACCTCGAAAATCCGAGACAGCAGTTTGATGGCCGAGTCTATTATCAGTTATTTTATATATGACAATTTAATTTATCTGACAAATTAGACTTTTGACAGCGTTTTCTGCAAACCCTTATTTTTCAACAAAAACCGCAGAACAGACGTCACTCTGACGTCATTCCCGGTTGACCTATCATAACCCTATTCTGTTCCTTTTGCCAACATGTGTTTAAGTGATGTAAGATATGATACTGAAAGTTTAGTGACGATACTGGTATTGGTTTAGGAGATATTGCAAAATAACGGGGGGGGGGGCAAAAAATACCCCCCAGTAACTCGCGGGCTAATAAATGACGTGTATTGCTTTCGTGAACATGTTGCTTAACCCTACACAGGAGATATTGCCGCAAGTCTGTGCAGCATGAACTTCGCGTACAGATGCTCAAGTATAACATGCAAGCACAGTGAGTCAAATAGTATGTAAGTGAGTGAGTGAGTGAGTGAGTGAGTGAGTGAGTGAGTGAGTGAGTGAGTGAGTGAGTGAGTGAGTGAGTGAGTGAGTGAGTGAGTGTGTGAGTGAGTGAGTGAGTGAGTGAGTGAGTGAGTGAGTGAGTGAGTGAGTGAGTGAGTGAGTGAGTGAGTGAGTGAGTGAGTGAGTGAGTGAGTGAGTGAGTGAGTGAGTGAGTGAGTGAGTGTGTGAGTGAGTGAGTGAGTGAGTGAGTGAGTGAGTGAGTGAGTGAGTGAGTGAGTGAGTGAGTGAGTGAGTGAGTGAGTGAGTGAGTGAGTGAGTTGAAGCGTTAATGTGTTAAATATAAAAGGAAATCGTGCCTCTCCTGAGTTGTGCACATATCTCCTCGAGAAACACCACTTTCCGCTCGTCGCCAACGGTTACGAGCACATCATTTGAAGCTCTTGGCCACGGAAGGAGCTGATAACGTTTCTATTCAATTTCAGCCACTGACCACACGAGAGCAAAGCCGCAGGGGTGGTAAAATGCCCTGACCTGCTGGACGAAGTCGGAGAACAAAAATTGTCTTTTTCTTGCCAGGTTTGCTAAATTTTCATCACAAATGATCCACCAGAGGAACCACATGCTGTTTTGTTTGCACACGTGTGCTTTTTACATCGAATAGTGCGATATTCATAAAGGCAATTTCTACTGAATTTGCAGGTATAATTATGGTTGACAGGCACATAGCAATGCTGTCCCACATAGCACCAGTGATATCAATCTGACATCACCAGATTGGCCAGATTGGCCAGATTTATTAGACCAAAAATATAGTTGTGTTTTATAGACCATACAAACTACTATTTCTAGTCGTCAGCGGATTGAGAGAACCACTTGGAGAACCACTCATTGACTTTGAACGGGAGACTCTCCGCCGTCCGGTCGGCGGACCGGCCGATTTTACCAGCCCCCTTCGCTGGATACTAGAAATATATAATAACCTTACCTCCTCCCGGGGAGGTTACCTCCCGGGGCCGGGAAAAAGTTTGTTTAAGTCCGAGGTCAGCCTGACAAATTTTTGCACGAGCCCGTAGGGCGAGTGCAAACATTTTCAGGATGACCGAGGACTTAAACAAACTGCCGGCCCAAGGGAGGTATTTATTTTACCATATGCCGTTTATGTACTGTGTTCTTTTACAGATTGGATCTATTGAACTTCAAGTATTTAATCAGCTATTAGGTACGCACTGTGACATTCGTATATAAAGGCCTTTTTCTCTGCATTTGGGTTTCCGAATGTCCAATAATCAAGACCTCCAAGAAAAGAGAAACACGATAAGAGAGAAGAAGAAAGCTAATAGAATCCAGTCGCGATTCAGATACTCTACTGTGAGGAAAAATAATGGAGCAGCGGATCAAACTACTTCAAGAACACTGCAAAGAACAGAACAGTGTCAATCTTCTGGAGTGGTGCAAAACGACACTCGCCTTACTAGTGTGCCCTTCTATCGATTGAAGCAAGGAAGGATAATGGCGGGCACTATGAAGCCATCGCCTTTCATTGCATGCTTTCAGTCGCCAACCACTTCCAAAAGAATCACAAACTGTGCCCATAATCAAATCAGTAGACAAGTATGATTACGCAGTGCTATAAATTGTCTGCACACGATTTCGTTTTGCCGTATGTTATTGGCGTCAGATATTCGAATAATATGCGCATCAATATGTATGTGTGTTGTATTTAATACAATAAATAGTTACGTATGTGACAGTGCAACAATGTTTTAACCCTCGCCCTACGGGGGGGGGGGGGGCTGACAGGCCCCCCTGAGGTTATTCTTGAATAACTTTTTACACATGCGGTGAATGTTGCTGAAATTTTCGGTAGCTGAGTTTACAACAATTATACGTATGCTGTAAAAATGTAATTTAAAATTGGTCAAGTAGTTTTGGGAGAGTCATGTTTTGATGACGTCATGTTGTTAACAAAATTATAAATATTGGACAAATCGTAGAAAACAGAGTTTTAAAGAAAATTGCAAACGCAATTTACCAAAGATACAAAAAGGCGTTTTTTTCAATGGCAATCTCGGATTTTCAAACTTTTTGGTTTTTGACTCCTAAAATAAAAAAATAAAAAAGTATTTTTGGGGGGAAAAGTCCCCACAAAATCAAGATTTTCAAAGATGTTAAAAAAACAGAATATGTGTGAGAGAACTGAGTATGGACAATACCCATGCCAAATTTCAGAGCAATATATTCATTTTTAACTGAGTGAGGCTCCCTAAGTCTAAGAAAATGATAACGTCATTTTTTAAATATGAGCCAAAACTGGTCTAGGAACATGCCTTTTTGTTTACATTTATCAATTTAGAATTTTGAGGTTTCCTGAAGAGCAAAATCGATGTTCTGGACGTGGTAAATCCGAGGTCATTCACTTGACCTGGAAGGTCACCCGTTGACCTGAAAACTAAAAATCGCATACTGTTAGATTCCTCTCATGACAGACAACATGCTGGTTCTTACCGCATTGATCTAAGTTGCTTGGTTTGGAAGTTAACAAGGGGGGGGGGGCTGTCTGTGGGCGAAGGTGAAAAAAGCTCCCGTAGGGCGAGGGTTAAGGCTATTCACTGGGTTTATTCGACACATCCAGTAATCATAAATATAGCAAATATGTATGTGTGATTTTGGCACTTCCGCTCTGAATATTCTGTTAAATAATTGTTTGGGAAACTAAAAATTCCCCGGGCCAAATGGTTTCCCAGATACCTTCAACACTAGCCGCAGCGGGCCGAAAGCGATTCCCAAAAGCACGTGCTAATGTTGAAAGGATATCTCGGCATATGGTAACTGGAATAAGGTTTGGAACAAATTTAGAAACCAGAGTATATTTTACATTGATGACCATGACACTTGACAGCGTTTTAAACCTCGGTTTGAAACGAAAACGATGCATGTTTATAACACAATACTTTAGCGATTCTGTGTCACAAGGGGTGTTTAAGGTGAAGTTGAAGGGAATGTTTCACCTTTCTGAAAGGTGTCAGATATACGCTGGTTGTAGTCGAAAATATGAAGTAAGAGCTTCTGAAAACGATGGTGATGTTTTTTCTCTCGCGAAAAGTCACTTAACTTTATACAAATTAAGGTTTTAAATTCGGGATGATGTCATTATTGAGCTATAGACCGCCGCTGATTGGCTGACAAAGTGGAATTGGCTGACAAAGTGGCTGTCAGCCAATCAGCAGCGGCACTAGCCTAGACCCCATTTTGCAAATGGGAAGTTTAATTGCAATGTGTGTCAGGTAATCAGGTAAGGTAATCAGGTAACCTGTAAGGTAATCAGGTAAATCCACTTTGTTACCTGATTCTGACTACCGAATGCTATATATACAAGTAAGTCAGTAGAAATGGTCAACGGAGGTCTGGTAACACAAGTCTCCAAGTTAGCTCCGATAGAACTATATTTTATGTTTTATGCAAAACAGCGTCGTGGAACGCAGCGCTCCGCCACAGGGTCATTCGTGGACGTTCGTGGACGGCGGGACCAACATTTTAGGATTTCAACATTACGCCTATGGGCGTTGCATGGAAATAATCGACTTCAGAATGCCTCCGTCCCCCCCCCCCCCCCCCCCAAACTTTCGGAAGGTGTCGGCGCCCTTGGTGGAACGGCGCTGCGCGAAAGTAATGACCTCAGCGCGAAAGTAATGACCACTAGTGGGAATCGAACCTAGACAAGATTCCTGCATTGGATCAACATTGCGTCCTCATATAGTAGTATTATCGTAGCGCCGGCATGGGATTAGTACTCAATTTGCCTTGTCATGGCTAAGTTCCGGTTTACTCAACCGTTTTATTTGCCCCAGTAGTCATTGGTAAACGGGTGCTCGTTGATTGGTTATGGACTACTTTAGGGTTTGTTTTATCCTTGCTTGGTATTGGTGCCAGGTTTGATATGTCTTAGTAACCACGCATAGTAACCAAACACAAACACAACAAACACTGGTTTTGGGTTTGTTAAATAACAAACATTTTGAACGCAAAGCTTATGTTCATTAGCACCTCGTTTACGAGGTCGTAGTTAGTGAATATTTCTCTCAGTGATCTCTGTTGAAGGTTCTCCAATGCGTGTCTGTAGACAAAGACGTTCTCGCTTGGGTTATCTAAAACCCCGCAATGGACACTTATCGAAACCCTGCTAGAAAAAGGTATCAAGATGTGTTTTCAATTTGTGAAATTGACATTCCACCATGGACATTGAGTTTCAGTCAGGTTAGCAGGTCATTCAAACCATCAAAGGGGGTTTATTATACCATTGATGCTGGGAAATACTGATGAGCGAGACTACAGGGTGACATGGTGATACTCAGAACAACTTAACTGACTTGAAATTGACAAAGTCTTGGATCAGCTATCAGAGTAGTTTATCACAGTTTCAGCAACTTTATTTTTCCATGTATGATCAAGAGTTGACAAAGTATATTATAAGTATTAATATTGTTTTACCGGGTGATATTACATTAGTGTAGCTGGAGAACAATTTTCCAGCTTTCGATTTGGTCGGAGAACCATAGTCTACTTTTACCACCCCTGAGCGAAGGTCAGATAGGTCACTTAGCTCACATAGGAGCAAAGGTCACATCGAACGAGCACTTCAATGATAAGAAGTGACTATGAAGTGGCCTGGGATGACGCCTACGAGCTCTGGCCGCGTGGTCAGCACTAAAACCAAGGGTAACGTCCAATATTCAGATTCAGATTCAGATTATATTCGCATGAGGTCCACGACAGGGTGGCTTTTCACACATGCACGTCATCATAGGTGAAAAGTATAAGGAGTAGAACGTCGATATAACTAAAACATTGCATAAATCAGGTGCCGAGTTCCGCTGCACGATGCATCTCGAGCGACAGTCAGCGGCACGATGCATCTCGAGCGACAGTCAGCGGCCTTCACTGCGACTCGGAATTTCGCGCTTAAGCTGCGCGCCATAACCAGGGGCATTTACGTCTACACTCGACCGATTCAGCATTGAAACACCACGGTAACACAGACCAGGGGCGGATCCAGGGAAGAGGGGGGGGGGGGGGGGGGCAAGGGACCATGCCCCACCCCTCCCTCAAAGGTCCTGAAACTATTATTTGCCCCCCCAACGGTCGGACATACAGTTGTAAAAATTGCCCTTGCAGTAGTCAAAATCCAGCTATCCACAGTGAAAAACTTGACAATTTCGTGGCATGACACACAATTCGCAATTGCATATGCAAATTTGAAAATGAGAAAATGAACTAATTATGTATCTGGCAGTGGCTCTCCTTGGCGGTACCTAATTGCTAGCTCCAGGGCCCACTCCCTTCATCAAATGTTAACTTTCAAGCGGGCTACATGTTTAGGTAGTCTGCCGAGTTCCGAAAAAGGCGACGCGAACGCAAAGACGCGGATATCAGCACCCGGAAGCTGCTCCAGCGGTGCCCAACCTACTGGACCGAAGAGCTAATAGTGAGACCAGGCCAGGACTATCTCTCGAAGCCATCCCGCCCCAGGCTCCTCCAGATCCACAGGTACCATTTATGCGCGGAAAAGTCGTTCTGCCTCTTCCTGCTTTCAAACCATTTGCACTGTTACCAGTTGTTTGCTACAGTTCGGTACATATGTATACAGTAATTATTATCATATGTATTATTGAGCGCCGACTGCCATCGGTCATCGTGATTTGCTATCCGAGGAATATGTATATGAAAAACTACCATAATTTCAATATTTTCATCATACCGAGATATGCAACCAGGAATAGGGGTTACCTGAGGCTTGGCTCCACTCACAGTCTGGTTCCATTATATATACAAAATCGTTCTCCACGACCTAAAATGAAAATGTTCACACTGCTTCGCGGCGTCACATCAGTTACCATCGGCATAATGAAGCCATCGTCGTCGTCTTCGGTTTGCTGTAGCGGTAAATTGAATGAAAAACATTTTTAGCTTCTTGTTCTCTACAAGGCCCACCGGCCATATTTCTTTGTTTTATCAGGCAAACCCGTACAATGTCCACTTGCCAAATACCCAAATACCCACTTGCCGCGCCAAATACCTACTATAACATGACAACCACGTTAAAAACCCTGCAAAGGCTTAAATACACGCATCAAAATGAGGTACATTTTTTCGTCATTTCAGCCAACCCCCCCTCAAAAATTATCGGCGACGCCCCTGCCTACCCCCGCCCCCCCCCCCGGTCAACAACTTTCTCGCTGACGTCTGACGGCCTGCTACCCCCGCTCAACAACTTTTTTGGAAATATGCCACTGGATTTGCTTCTGGATTCTATGCAACTGCGTGTCACAGCAGGTCCCGTACACCGATAGACAGTAGTGCACTATGGACAACGCTAAGGCCTGCACTATACTGGGTAGAGTGGAGCAGGGGATGACGTGTCGGGCGTGTGCTAGTGTCATGAGGGTGCCGGTCCACCTCTTTACAACAGTATTGATGTGAGCCTCGAAGTTGAATGTAAAAGACCAATGTAAAAGACTTAGCAGTACAGACAAAAATTACTTAGCATTGTTTGTGAACCTAATGCTAAAATGGAATGCTAAATCACCTGGCCGCACCAGAAACCTACGACTCGCGATGCCAGAGAACCAACGCCGACGACTCGCGAAGCTAGAGAACCAACGCCGACGACTCGCGATGCCAGAGAACCAACGCCGACGACTCGCGATGCTAGAGAACCAACGACCGACGACTCGCGATGCCAGAGAGTGGTAGGCTCAAGTCCAGACTGCACCGAATTCCAGTATAGATCTAGACTCGGCTGCATTATTTGTTAGAAGTATTTATTTATATCTAGATCTGGAATTTATTTGGGCTAGATGCATGGCAGCAAGACAAGTGTTCCTGTTTTGCAAAACAAAATCACCTTTTGACATTTGATGACCTCAGGAGCCTAAACTATTGACTTGAGCTCAAATTTGAGGACACCAAGTGCGATTGCATTTTTGCAAGAGCTTTCGACTGCTTTTTTCCGTTCTGACCGTTCTGAAATCTGACCTTTGGTGATCTGACTCTGGTGACCTCACTATAGATCTGACCTAAGCAAAAGACTGACATACTTTCGATATAACTTGTCTCGTGCTATCTAATGGCGTTTCCCGTGTGTCGCTACGTTGCTTGGTTTTCGAGATCCTAGGGGGGGGCGAAAATTTTGACGCGAACCCCCGGCCATGCGCGAGTTAATGTTTCTCGTTGTTCAATGCCACTAGTTTGCAATATCAACTAGCCAAGCTGCGAGGCGCTGAACAATATTATGCCGCTGCCCCTGTGGCACACGAATGACAAACAAACATCACATCAATCAGCACTGGGGGTTGGCGCCAGGCTATGAAGTCAGTATTCTCCGAATTCTGTCGCCGCTATGGCCAGTAATTGAAAGTCCAGCAGACATGCATTTAGCATTAATGAACATTAATTATGTCCAGGTGGACTTGCGGTGTTGAAATAGCATTGATTGTCCAGAGTCCACACTGTAGCGGAGCAGAGGTTTGGGGAACATGTTGTTCTTTCTCCCTGCGCTAAGGTCAATGTCAAGCTAAGGTCAAGCCATCATAGAGTGTTTCTGCGATTATACGTGTTGGCAGACTAATCAGAAGACCAGGAGACCAGGAGACCAGGAGACTAGGAGACCAGGAGACCAGGAGACCAGGTCTCTTGGTCTCCTGGAGACCAGGAGACCAAGAGACCAAGAGACCAAGAAACCAGGAGACCAGGAGACCAGGACACCAGGATACCAGGAGACCGGGGGACCAGGAGACCAGGAGACCAGGAGATCAGGAGACCAGGAGACCAGGATACCAGGATACCAGGATACCAGGAGACCAGGAGACCAGGAGACCAGGATACCAGGAGACCAGGAGACCAGGAGACCAGGAGACCAGGATACTAGGAGACCGGGAGACCAGGAGACCAGGAGACCAGGATACCAGGAGACCAGGAGACCAGGAGACCAGGAGACCAGGAGACCAGGAGACCAGGAGACCAGGATACTTTTCTGATGATCTCACGGTGTAGGCTTAGGTCACGTTCACAGGTGAAAAGGAAACTAAAGGTGATGACTATGTGATCTATGTAAAACTTCACGCTTGCGTTCTCTTCAATCCTTTAACATGCGCACTGAAGGGGAGGGGGGGGGGGGGAGGGGCGAAATCCGACCACCCCTACTGTTTTCTGTTGTAAATATCAACTGATTTTACCGGTCCATATGTATCATTTGTAGTATACCTGCAAAAAAATGTATGACACGTCGTTTAACCCTATTTGTAACAGGGGGGGGGGGGGGGATTCCGCCCCCTCATGTTTTCCCATATATCTCCCGAACACTAGACACTAGAACATGAAATTTTGGGATTTTTCCTATAATTGAATTCCGCACATGGAGTCAACATTGTGTTCTTAACCTGAACAGAGGCGGTTCCACGGCACGTTTTTGGGAGGGTTCTGCGGCGACATTTGGCGATAATACAGAAATGCGATCTTCACGGTTTCTTCCTAACTGCCTCACGTATGAAGGAGTTCCATCGGTTTACAGTGATTGCAACAAGTGCAAATTAGTTGATGTTAATGAAATATCATAAACATTACATGGCATAGGCGGTTTCAGGGGCTTGAAAGGGGGGGAGTGGGGTTCCAAGGAAGTATTCAATGCTTGGCGGGAAGCCAATAGAGCGATGTAAGGGGCATTTATAGCTATCAGGATGTAAAAGATAGCTTCTCCTTCCATTATTTGCATAATTTATTACATATGGAGTTGCAAGAGCGTGTTCAGGCACATGCAAAGGGGGTGACTGGCATGGTGATGACGATATGCTAGCGATTACGGCGCAATAGGCGGTTAGTTTATAATGATATATGCACATATGAGGCCAGGAGAGGAAATTAAGTCTTTTTTGCACAGGCGCGCTCAGGAATGGAAGACAGGGGGTCATATTTTTGCAAGGAAACTAAGATGCATGGGCTTACAATGACATAACATACTGCAGTTTTCGGATAAAACACGCACCAGAGGGTACTCTACGAACGATTATAAGATAATAGGCGAGTCCAGGTAGGGTAAAAAGGGGGTAAGCAATGTGAATTGAAGTTGTAGGCGAAATAGTCACTGTTGACTAGTTAGTATCATACTAGCGGATACTATACCTATGAAAAGGTCTTGCGCCTCCCAAGTTTGCATCCTGTATACGTTTATGATGAAGTACAACATGCAAAAAGGAACTATCTACGATCAGTAACTTATTTATAGTGCTGGGTAGCAACTTGCCTGCGATTACTATTTTGTCATATTTTACCTCCCTTTTTCACTGACCTGGTACCGCCCATGGCAAAACAAAAATATGTTTAATAACTGTTTTGTCTAATGTCACAAAAACATACCATTTCATTTATAAAAAAAACAACACAAATTTTTGTATTACGCATTTACTCCATCCCCATATTGAGTGACCTGCAAAAGCCTATGATTTTTAATTTGTCAAAAGTCACCACTACATATTCATTTCCAATTCATTCTCTATCGATCCCCATTAGTTGCGTTAAAATCGGTTGATCAACATGACAGCTGTGTTGGATCACAAATACCTCTAAAATTTGTAGTTTTTGCCCCCCTGTTGCCCCCCTATCGAACATTTTGGATTTGTTATTTCTTAGAAATGTAGATCGTGTTGAGGGGAATAGTATGTCGCTTGACTTTTTAAAATCGGATGGGTAGATCTCGAGATCTCCGGAGGAAGGGGGGGGGGGGCGGAATCCGCTCCCCTGCTACAAATAGGGGTAGCTAGGAGCCTGTTACAAATAGAGTTAACCCTCGCTCTACGGGGTAGCAGGGGGGCCTGACAGGCCCCCCTGAGGTTTTTCTTGAATAACGTTTTACACATACGGCGCATCTTGCTGAAATTGTCGGTAGCTGACTTTACAACAATTATACGTATGCTGTAAAATGTAATTGAAATTGGTGCAGTAGTTTGGGAGATAATCATGTTTTGATGTCATGTTGTTGGAAAAACTATACATATTTGAAAAATGGTAGAAAACAAAGTTTTAAAGGAAATTGCAAACGCAATTCGCCAAAAATACAAAATGGCATTCTCTTTAAAATGGAAATCTCGGATTTTTTTTTTGGGGGGGGGGGGGGGGGTTGACCCCTAAAATTAAAAAAAACTTTTTTTTAAATCCCCACAAAATCAACATTTTCAAAGATGTTGGAAAACCGGAATATATGTGAGAGAACTGAGTATTGACAATACCCATACCAAATTTCAAAGCAATATCTTCATTTTTGACTCCCTAAGTGAGTGATGGCTCCCTAAGTGTAAGAAACTGATGACGCCATTTTTAAAAATAACTTTATTTTGATTTTTAGACAAGATACGAACAAATAATTACCTTTTCTGTATTTCTGAGCCAAAATTGGTCTATGAACATGCCATTTTATTTAAATTTATAAATGTCTAATTTTGAGGTTTTCTGAAGAGCAAAATCTCTGTTCTGGACGTGGTAAATCCGAGGTTTCTTCATTTTACCTGGAAAGTCACCCGTTGACCTGAAACCTGAAAATCGCATACTGTTAAATTCCTCTCATGACAGGCAACATGCTGGTTCTTACCGCATTGGTCTAAGTTGCTTGGTTTGGAAGTTAACAGGGGGGCCTGTCAGCCCCCCGTAGGGCGAAGGTGAAAAAAGATCCCGTAGGGCGAGGGTTAACACGCGCAGTGGAGGGTGGGGGCACTTTTGTGCCCCCCCCCCCCCCCACATGTTTTTCGTAAATAGCTCGAAAACGAAGCCGATCAGGGCGGTGTTTTTTTACGCGACATTTACGCCAACTCAATAGCGGATCGTTTGACGTAAAATAATCAAAACCAGCAAATACATTTTTGAGTTATATCGATTTTCATTCCAAGATGGCGGCCAGAATCGAGGTCGGCAAATCGATATCTTCAGAACCAACAGTCGGATCTCGATGATTCAAACGCCATTCGCTAGACAATGTTCACTGTCACTGTCAATGTTCATCCCCGGAAACAACTTAGGACACAATTCTGGTGACCTGTGACGTCACAGAGGCCAAATTCCCAAAATTGTGACATTTGGCCAGATTGGACCTTCGTGACCTCGTTTGACCTTGAAGATATAGACAGAAGGTCACGAAAAATTGTGAAAAAATAGATCATCATAGCAACTACCTACTCTGTAAGTTTGATTGTCGGATCTCTCATACTTGCGTAGATCTTAGGGGGGAGGCACTCAAGCCCCCCCCCCCCCTCCACTGCGTGTTAGTGGCATACCCCTCTCCATTGCACGTGTTGAAGCAAGACAAATACAATTAGCCGTAATGTTTTTTTAGTTGTAGGCCATCAAAGTAAAAAAAAATCATCCAAATGTCTCCAAAATGACGGCAGTGAAATGTTGATATGTAAATGACCTGAGATCAAATGCAACTTATATCATCCCTAATGTATCATTAACCCGCGCACAGCCAATATGCGCCAAACACGAACGGCCGGGGGGGGGGGGTGATTTCAGCCCCCCCTAAGATCTCGAAAACCACGCAACGTAGCGACAACCGGAAAACTGTATTGGATAGGCGATAGCTCGAAACAAGTTTCATCGAAAGCATATGAGTCTTTTGTTATGTCAGGTCAATATTGAGGTCACCAGAGGTCCAGTTTCAGATTTTCCAGTTTTAGGACTTTGCTCCAGAAACCCCCAAATATCACAGGCACTATGATAGCTAGGAACAAACGGAAAAAAACGATGGCAACCTCTTGAAAAATGCATTCGCCAAAGTAGCCTCAAATTTGATCTCAGGTCAAAACATTAGGCTGCAGAGGTCATCAAAGGTCAAAACAACTATTTTTTGGCAAAGCTTTTTCGCAATAACATTTTGACGAATACAAATAAGGCAATAATTTTGACGCAATCGTGTTTTTCTAGTCAAGGCTCTTCGAATCATATTAATATTGACCAGGTCAGGTCAACATAGAAATATGACCTCAGGTCAAGGTGAAGTGGTGACCCAAGTAGGTCAAGTTATATATTGGAAGACGTGCCTCGATGCGACAAACACATTAGTACCGGTTTCACTTTTCTATATTCATTATGTCGAGTTATATACAAAAAAGGGTTGGTGACCTCGGGTGACCTCGGCTGACCCTGTATGGCTCACTGAACAAATATTGCACCTGGGTCATCATGCATGGCCTATGATAACATGATCCAGAAGGAATTGGGCTGATATCATGCGTATCCTCGGAATAGAAAGCATTTGAATATTTCCCCATTGACTTATAATGGGAAGGTCACGAAATTGACCCAACCTAGGGTCACCGATATCAAAATTCTGAGATTAACGAATTGTAGGTGTCTATGGCCTTATGAAATCCTGTAAGTTTGAAACCGATCGGCTAACAACTGTGGCTGTGGTATGACAACAAACACTGTTTTTGGAGGTGGGGTCACGTGACCTGGTCTGGTGACCTGACCTGAGATGACCAGAGGTAAACAAATTCCGACTATGTGGATAATTGAAGCCCGACCAGCTGTGCCAAATTTGGGGAAGCTGCGCCCTGCCGTTTTTCACTATTCAGGAAAAACCGGAGGGGGGGGGGGGGGGGGAGGAGGAAATCCCCCGGCCGTGCGCGTGTTAAATTTTCCACCAAATCATTAAACTCATTTTGGGGGTATATACATGCAATCACTGCGTTCCATAACAATGTCAATATAAACCAAGGAGCGCATAACAAGCAAAATGTATCATATTGGACCTCATGTGAACTTGAAGTTAATGACCTAGTGTCATTACATTTTAATAAAACTGATATCCCCACAGCACCTCTCAACCCTACACATTTTGTTATTGTGGCTCTTATGGGAGCCGATATTTTGGGGAGGGGGATCCGCGCCCCCCCCCCCCCGCCCCCTTCCGGTGCGTGTAATTATCAGAGGCCCTCCAGTGCGCGTGTTTACATAAATATCCTGCTATCAAAGACAGGTTGGCTAAGCAAAATCACTTGGCAAACACTTCGTCGGATGCACACCTACATGAAGATTGAAGAACAAAAAGTGTAGTGTCGCATGTAAAACCTAGGATCAAAACAGCTTTCATCACTTTACTTTACATGCGTTCACTTCAAACGTCACGTGCGTCGGCAGGTCGGAGGTTCAAGCCAGCTCCTCTCATCACGGCTTTTAACGCGCATATTCGCTCTATTTTGGAGCTTGGCAGCATAATCTGGTCGGGTGCTGCCAAGTATCACACTATGCGACTGGATAGAGTTCAACATAAGTTCTTGATTTGGCTGGCCGTGAACTCAAACCGCCCATCTGACTCACTTGACTACTCACACTTGCTTAACCACTTCGGAGTCTTACGGATTACCTCTCGACTAGCGCAGCACGACTTTATTGTCTTGCATGGTGCGTTTGGAGGACGCTTTGATTCGGTTGACATCCAGGGCATGTTTGGTCTTGCAGTTCCTGCCAGACCCACTCGCACGCGACCAATTTTACATGTTCGTATCACCAGTGTCGTGACAATTAACTCGCGAGTCACTGTGTTTTTTAGCCCCCCTTAGGAATATTATGAATATCTCAACAACTAAAGCAGATATCGACGCCAAACTTTCAGTACCTCTCCGAGCATCATTTTTACACCATTTTTGCAAAAAGAAGCAATTTCGTCAGAATTTGTCGAGATATAGTGAATTTAGTGACGTCACTAAACACGATTTTGACACAAAAATCATCTAAACTTTACCAAGCCGTACAAATACCACATTTGAAGCAAAATGCAATCGAAAAACGCTTAAAGGTAGACAATTGCAAGGGCTACAAACCAGCTGTCTTGCAATGTTGCCAATTTTGGTTTTTGACTCCAAAAAAAAGTGTGTTTTTTTTTGTGGAAAAATGCCCACAAAATCAAATTTTTCAAAGATATTAAAGAAACGGAATATATGTAAGATAACGACATATGGGCCATACCAACTTTCCATACATATGGACCATACCAAATTTTAAAACGATATTATCCTTTTTGACTGACATTGCATATAAAGAATGGGTAAATCATGACGTCATATTTTCAAATTGAGTTTTTTGGCTTTTATTGACCAGATACAGACACATAAATGCTAGCACTGTACTTTTGAGATAAAACCGATATAGAAACAAGCTCTTTTCATTTCGATTTATCAATTTCAAATTTTGACATTCAGTGACCTGAACTTGACCTGAACTTGACACTAACTTCACGTAAATGAAGTCAGGTGGTAAAATGACTATCACTGTCGAATTCTACGCGTAAAAGCATTCATAAAACATGCGCTGCATGACTTTCGTAGATATTTTGTGTATAGTGACCTTTTGTGACCTGACTTGACCTTGATATTTTCCAACAATCTCACTTTAGCTCATGTGGGATATGTATCATACCTTTGACAGCACTTTGGGTGAGCATAGGCGCAATCGAAGGCCATGGATGGTAAGTATTGTCCATAAGCTCAAATACCTCGATTTTGATGTTTGACTTGACCGTGACCTGACATGTGATCTTCATTTAATTATTTTAAAGTTTGCATTGGCTTTATCTCATTGAGCTCTTTCGAATGCCGCCTTGCGTGTTTCGCTGCGATCATTGGTTCTGCAGATACCAGGGGGGGGGGGGGGTCTAACCCCCCCCCCCCCAGTGAGTCGTGTTACAGAATATACCCCAGTCACTGCCGGGTTAAGAACGGGATGTTCTGTCGCCTATCGCGTTGGGCAAACCTTCTGTACGAGAACATTCCCAGCGCTGACCTCTTTGGCGACCGATGCACTTATGCAAAATGTGTATTAATGTTTATCCGCCAAACAGTGTGATGTATTTTACTTCTCATGACCACTTGACCCTGTGACACCGTATGATCTGCTATTTTTCGTTTTGATTTCCTTGACTCCGTCTGTAATTGGGTTATTGTACCTGCTGCCGGTAAATAATAAATACAAATAATAAATACAAATCACCTTTCTGAATGGCCTCTTGGCCGATATTTGACGGCAGTTGAGAAAAACAGCAGCATTGTTTGCAGAGCCGTGCCTTGAGCAAAATTCTTCGGGATCAAAGTGACACCACACGACTTGCAGCTATGTTCGACAGAGCAGAACTTAACCCGGCACTGACTGGGGTCTCAGCAGAACGCCATTGACTGGAGGGGGGGGGGGGGGGGTGCGTTAAACGCCTCCCCTGGTTATCTTCCGAACTAATGATTGCAGCGAGACGCACAAGGCGGCAATCGAACGCTCTCAATGAGATGAATCTAAAGCATACTCCAAAATGTCAAAGTGAGGTCAAATGTTAGGTTACGGTCAGGTCAAAGGTCAAAATCGACGTCTTTGAGTTTATGGGCCATATTTTCCATTCAAAGCCTTCGATTACAACCATGATCACCTACAATGCTGCCAAAGGTATGGTACACATCCCCATGAGCTGAAGTGAGATTTTGGCCAAGTTCAAGGTCAAGGTTAGGTCACAAAAGGTCACTATGATAAAAATATGTACGAAAGTCATGCAGCACATGTTTTGTGAGATATTTTCCACGTATGCTTCGATAGTGATAGTCATTTTACCACCTGACTTCATTTACGTGAAGTTAATGTCAAGTTCAGGTCAAGTTCAGGTCACTTTTCAAAATTTTTAATTGATAAATATAAATAAACAAGACATGTTTCTAGACTAGGTTTGTATCACAAATACAGTAGTGCCATTTATTTGACTGTATCTAGTCAATACAAGCCACACAACGCATTTTGTTTTATATGACGTCATGAGTTACCCATACTTAAGATGTCATAAGTCAGTCCAAAATGGTGGCATCATTCTGAAATTTGGTATGGTAGTTTGCCATATGTGGTTCTCTGGCATATATTCCGGTTTTTTGAATATCTTTGAAACATGTGATTTTGTGGGCATTTTCACCATGTTGTAGCCCTTGGCATTTTTAATCTTTTCATGTTTTTGGGTTGCATTTTCCTCAAAATATGGCATTTGTACGGTCTGTTAAATTTTAGCTGATTTTTTGTGTGTAAAACTCGTGTGTAGTGACATCACTAATTTCGATATAACTCGATTTTTCCAAACCATCTCTCATAGAAGTTGCTTTATTTTTTTCACAGAAGACGTCAAATCGATGCAGAAGAAGGTACCCGAAGTTTCACGTTGATAACTCTATTGTGTTTTGAGCTATTACGAAAATTCATCAGGAGGGGGGGGGGGGGGGGGGGGGGGGGGGTACACGCCCCCTCCCCCTTAGTCAATGGCGGGTTAAGTACGTATAGGTAGTTTCGAAACAATATAGTCCTGACCCATTTTACCGGAGTCGAGGACCTGAAAAATATGTTGATATGTATTACATTATATTTTGTGAGCCCATTATGACGGGGCTGTCACCAGAGGTGCAAAAACCTTCCAACTCACCAACGAGCGTTTGTGACAACAACCGTGTGGAATCATTTGAGAATGAGACAAACTCTGGCTAAGAAGACAGATTTCCACAATTCAAGTTACTTCGATGATTCTGTCTAATTTGACACCCGTCAAATGTGACATGGTCCTGCATCTGCCACAAAAGCAGCCGCTGATTGGTCCACAGGACGCTGTGAGCATGTTCTGACCACAGGTATTTCGACACAGCCAAATATGTGCGCCATAGTCGCCGCAATATTGGGTGGTAGCAAAATCCTTCCAACTTTGTGCCACCGTGTGGCAGTCCCTATGCTATCGTCCATTGGGCGATTGAGTTCGTTGGAAGCAGTTGGGAGTTGGTGTGACCGTCTGGTAGCGTGACAGGTGCCGTCAATGACAGGTGCCGTGTTGGGAAGACGCGTTGCAGGCAGGGTATATTGAGGAGGTTATATTGGGTATATTGCGCTGCCGGTATTCTGGGTGTAGTTATAATGGACAGAAACGGTCTTTCAAGAGACATAATAAAGTGAAACTTGGAGGCAGGCCGATCAAGTATACTAATGATTCGTTTGGCGATGGTGGACGTTGGAGTAGTTGGGTTCCAGAATGGGATCACGCAAGAACCAAACCCAAGTAAAGATGCGTGTTGAAACATGAATAGATAGTCCTGTTTGTACAAGTAGGGTACAATCCTAAATTCGGACGTGTCCCTATTTTGTTCAATGCCTATTTTTGATAACATATTATTACCTATTTGAGCATGCACTGCACATTCATGAAAGGTTGTAGACGGACATATTATTAGGATAAACAACATAAGAACAAATATGTCAAAACACAGAACTTTCCGTGCTATTGGTGATGTATTGTGTTGGTATTTACACTAACAAAACCATGGGAAGTTGGGTGTTTTGGCATGATTGGTGATGCAACGTTACCATTCAATTGTTCAACGTTACCATTCAATTGTTCATCGTTACCATTCAATTGTTCAACGTTACCATTCAATTGTGTTTCTAACATACCTTCATCAGGCGTGGATCCAGGATTTCGGTCAGAGGGTGGGCTTAGGGGGGGGGGGAGGCACCACATACAGAAGTAGCCCCCTATATGGGCGCGCTTCGCGGGCGCGACATGGGTGCGACCCGGGCTCAGGGGGGGGGGGGGGGGGGCTTGTGCCCTAGCACCCCCTAGATCTGAGCCTGTTCATGTTGATGACGGGAGTTGATGAATGATGACAGATACAATATATGTGAAAGTAAGAGTGTTAGTTCTTTTCTTTTCCACTTAAAATATAATATTTTGTTTGCAAATTTATAGACTACATACTACCAGTCCAGAATGTATGTAATTATCTTTATGTTATTATCTTTATCTTTAATTAATTGTAATTATATTTATGTAACACAAAAATTAACTACAAATTGACATTTGCGAATTGATGTTTAAGATTGCAGTGATTATTTGGGCAAGGAACATCTTAACAAAAAACTGCAGGTTATGAATAATGACAAGATGGCATAACAGTCAACATGCCTCCCTCTGTAATAATTTAAGGGATTATGAAGGGCCTGACTTTCTAACTCATGAGATATTGGTTTGTCATATTTCAGTTTGATTGGGTAGAGTTAATAGCAAATTGTTTAATTTTTTGATGCAATTCTGAAATCTGAAATAAAAATGAAACAAAAAATGGAAAATAAATGAGAGTTAACCCTCGCCCTTTTTTCACCTTCGCCCTTCGCCTGACAGGTCCCCCCTGTTAACTTCCAAACCAAGCAGCTTAGAGCAATGCGATAAGAACCAGCATGTTGCCTGTCATGAGAGGAATCTAACAGTATGCGATTTTTAGGTTTCAGATCAACGGGTAACCTTCCAGATCAAGTGAATGACTTCGGATTTAACACGTCCAGAACAGCGATTTTGCTCTTCAGAAAACCTCAAAATTAGAAATTGATAAATGTAAATAAAAAGGCATGTTCCTAGACCAGTTTTGGCTCAGTAAATACAAAAAAAGGTAGTTATTTGTTCGTATTTTGTCTAAAAATGCAAACAAAAAGTTATACAAAAATGACGTCATCCAGTTTCTTACACTTAGGAAGCCATCACTCAGTCAAAATGAAGATATTGCTTTGGAATTTGGTATGGGTATTGTCAATACGCAGTTCTCTCATATATATTCAGTTTTTCTAATATCTGTGAATATTTGATTTTGTGGGGATTTTGCCAAAACAATGAGTTTATTTTTTATTTTTAGGGGTCAAAAACCCAAAATTTTGAAAATCCGAGATTGCGATTTGAAAGTGAATGCCATTTTGTATCCTTGGTGAATTGCGTTTGAAATTTGCTTAAAACTCTGTTTTCTACGATTTTCCCAATATTTCTTATTTTTTACCAATATGACATCAAAACAATATTATCTCCCAAACTGCATAACCAATTTCAATTAAATTTGTACAGCCTACGTATAATTGTTGTAAACTCAGCTACCGAAATTTCAGCAAGATGCACCTCATGTGACAAAAGTTATTCAAGAAAAACCTCAGGGGGCCTGTCAGCCCCCCCCGTAGGGCGAGGGTTTAAGCTTCAGATCAGCGTAGATCTTCGAATTGATGGACGTGGGTTCTCATCCAATGTATTTTTGACATTGTTTGTAGCTATGTGCTGACGCTTCATACCTAAGCTTATCTCAAGTTGCTATGTTTTTTTGATGTTGTGCCAGCCATGCAAATGCTTGGTGATGTGATCCTACCCGTGTTTCGCCGTTCAGGAGATGTGACGTTTACAATCGTTGGGTTCTGTATAGTTGTGCCTGTAGTCATCTGTGCACATAAACAGGCCCCCGAGTGACCAGTTACGTAGCCGAGGGGAGGGGGAGGGGGGCACAAGAGCCATGGCCCCCTCTGAGCAAAACAAATTTACTCTAGATAAAATGAGATTCTCTGACTTCCCGAACCCCCCTCCCCTCCTTTCTGGTCAACAACATATGGCTGAGGAGCGAAATTTGTGTCTACCACCGACGTGCCCCCCCCCCCCTCTGATACAAATCCTGGCTACGTGCCTGTGTGTGACACTTTCTTTGTGTTGTCCGAAAGTTTGTGACAGACAGAAAAGTTTTTGCACCTTTGGCTCTTACGCAGCCTTGAAAGGCAGATGCACAATGGAGTTGAATAGACTTCATTCAAACCTGCTTCATTTCAGAAGCGTTCTAGATAAGGCCCATTTGTTTTTGAAAGTGGTTAAATAAGATTATTAAATATCTGCGCCGTATGGTGATGTCAGTCGTCTATAGCAGTTGCTTTTACTCGCTTATCGGGAACACATCATTGGATCACGAACCTCGTATGTTCTGGACTCCAGAACATATCTAAGTTACATTTACCTGGGTATGTTTAACTGCGTTTTATGGAAAAAGTAGGTATTATAAACCTAGTACATAATCTAAGCATCATTTGAAGTCCAGATATACGCAGTTTATAACCAAACTTGCATCTCAGCAGAAGCACGCAGTGGCAGCGAACCCCGATTGTTATCATGACCCGACGGGCTGACCACAAGACGGGGACAAGCCGAGTCCGTTGGTTCACCATTTACAAGTCTGGCGGCAGAAGATGCCACTCACCTCCTCATGGCCGGGAAGCTGTTGTCTCCACACGTGTCCAGTACGTCCAGCTCGAGTCTCGTGGCGCCCAGGTGGAACGTGCGAGAGTACTGCTCCTCCAGTGTCGGTCGGTAGCGCGTCTCGAACTCATTGTACAAAAACCGGCGGCAAATGGACGTCTTGCCCACCCGAGGCCCGCCCAGCACCAGCAGCCGCACGTGGTGACCCTTGTCAGAGGTCATAGCCGCCACCGCAACCGGTCACGCGGACGGCACTGTCATCTAGCGACACCCTGCGGAAACAGAAGTTGGGTTAGAAGGAGTGGTCTGACATCTAGCGGCACGATGCGGAAACAGAAGTTGGGGTTATAGTGAATGGCCTGACATCTAGCGGCACACTGTGGAGACAGAAGTTGGGGTTAGAGTGAGTGGCCTGACATCTAGCGGCATGCTGTGGAGACAGAAGTTGGGGTTAGAGTGAGTGGCCTGACATATAGCGGCATGCTGTGGAGACAGAAGTTAGGATTAGAGTGAGTGGCCTGACATCTAGCGGCATGCTGTGGAGACAGAAGTTGGGGTTAGAGTGAGTGGCCTGACATCTAGCGGCATGCTGTGGAGACATAAGTTAGGATTAGAGTGAGTGGCCTGACATCTAGCGGCATGCTGTGGAGACAGAAGTTGGGATTAGAGTGAGTGGCCTGACATCTAGCGGCATGCTGTGGAGACAGAAGTTGGGATTAGAGTGAGTGGCCTGACATCTAGCGGCATGCTGTGGAGACATAAGTTAGGATTAGAGTGAGTGGCCTGACATCTAGCGGCACACTGTGGAGACAGAAGTTGGGATTAGAGTGAGTGGCCTGACATCTAGCGGCATGCTGTGGAAACATAAGTTAGGATTAGAGTGAGTGGCCTGACATCTAGCTGCACGCTTTGGAGACAGAAGTTGGGGTTTGAGTGAGTGGCCTGACATCTAGCGGCACGCTGTGGAGACTGAAGTTGAGGTCATAGTGAGTGGCCTGACATCTAGCGGCACGATGTGGAAACAGAAGTTGGGGTTAGAGTGAGTGGCCTGACATCTAACGGCACGATATGGAAACAGAAGTTGGGGTTTGAGTGAGTGGCCTGACATCTAGCGGTACACCGAGGAAACATGAGACTGATAGAACTTTGCAAAAGTAACAATTCAAGAACGAACTGCGTGGAGACTATACGCACCAGCGGATTAATGGGGTTGTAGTTCGTTTCGAACGAATAATCAACCTGGCAAGATGCCGTGAACCTGCTTGAAAGTTCAACCACCTCCTCAGTATGCAGTTGAAAGATAGGTGCCGTTTGAGGCGTACATATCTATTACCGAGCACTCTGCCAGGAAACGCTTCCCGATGATGTCCGGTTTTGTAACGCTATGCTGTTATAAAGGCCTCGTGTTTACAGCAACGTGAATGGCTAGAGATCGATGGAAAATACTGCCATCTAACGGTGCGCAGCGGAAAGAAACGATGAGAACTATCATCCAATCACACCAATCATCTGAAGGATTTGATTTGAAGGATTTGGATTTGATTTGTGTTTTTGTTTTAATTTCATTCCACATTAGCAATTTATCCAGGCTTTTAATCGAAAATAGAGAAAATGAGGAGTTCCAGATATCAAAACTCATCGGAACATTTCCAAGTCCATTATCTTTGGAGCATTAATGCTCCGCTAAGCATACCTTCAGGGGCCATCAAGGAAATGAACTTAAAGCCCGCCTTTTTATATTAATTTCCTTCAGATGATTGGTGTGAATTCCATTTCTCGTTACGGCCTCGTTAAGCCCGAAAAGCTTATCGCCGCCGATATGTTCCCTTCAACTCAAAACCTGTGTTGTTACGAACCTGCCAGTACTGGACAAGGGTCACCAGTTTTGAAACGGCTGATGAAATCGCATACTCCGAATGGAATGGTGCCATTTTGAACAAAATTGGCCCAGGCGTTCTGAGTTTGAGGTTGACTACAATACTGAGTTTTTTCCTTTTTGATGGTCATAACGATGGTCTAGGGACAGTAGAAACTGTCGTGGTCCAGAACAGCGCAAATTTAGCGTGTATAGTGCAAAAGACTGGTTAGTTGCAATGAAAACAAGCGAGCCGTGGGAGTCGTAAGAAAAGAGCGCCGAGAGCCCACGCGGCACCGTGACCCGACCGTGAACCGGCCGTGACCCGGCTGAGACTCCAGCCCGGCCGCGCCGACCTCGATCGCGTCCCCAGTCAGCCGCAGGCGGTCACGTGACCACCCAGGTCAGCTGGGGGAGGCCGAGCGAGCGGCCGGCCGGCGGGTCGCAGTCACAACTATCACACCCTCTTTCCTGCGGCGAATATTAGCCTTCCTGCGCATTATCCTTCGGGCAGGGTTCAGGTACGTCTCTTGGATGGTCTCACTTAGGCGGCTGATCATTTTCCGATGTTTTCTTTTCCTTTGTCCTAATGGATGTGCAATTGGCATTAAGCGCTCTGCGAGTGGTGAAAGGAGTTACAAGTGCATCCAGGAATATTTTCTTGTTGCTGATTTTTTGGAAGCTATGGTTTATCACGGTTTTAAGGTTTAATATTTTCAGGTGTTTGTTTTAATACTTGTTTACTGTATCAAACATAAGGCACTAATTCTTAGGTATGGTTTGCAGTTTTAAGTTACCTATTTAATTCCAGTTATTGCTGTGGCCTGTGAGCATCAACGCACGCACGTTCAATAATTGTAGCCGCATGAAATGTAGTGAAAGACCAGAAGCAATTCATGATGACAGACATCACTTGCACGAGAACATTTATCTATGTTATTTGCCTTGTCAGTGACTCCGTTTCAGGAAAATTAGTAGGTGAGGAACAAAATACATTTATTTGTCCTATATTCAGATGAATGTGCGAAGAAACTTCGGAGACATCCATGATATTAAATAAATAGAAAAGATTTAATTAAACTCTCACACATATTAGAACATTGCATTAGCATGATATTACCGCAAAGCACTTGTACGTAACCGCCATATCTATCATGCATCAGCCCCGCGCTAAGCCTCGGGCAGCGAACCATCGTTCGGTACAGAGGTCTGTCTGCGGCCTGTGCGGGAAACGACTAGTGACGGCATGGAGCCCCAGGGGCTAATGCAATCGCCGACGCCGCCAAATGTCTCGCCTTCAGTGTGCTCGACAACCATGGCTCCAGGCAGGCGGCAGAACACATGGCGCAGTTGACGGCGTCTGTGTCTAAAGGCGGCATAGCGGGGCAGATAACAATTCAGAGAGCAATTCAAGAAGTTAACTTCTTGAGAATCGTCGCTGGATTCGTGTGGCTAATACGCGCAGTGGAGGGTAGGGTATTTTTGAGGCCCCCCCCCCCCCCCCACCCCACCCCCCCCCCCAATGGGTTTCGTGCATATTTCAAAACTAAGCGGCGCAGGGCGGTGTGTGTTGTTTTACATTAACGACAACTCAATAATGGATCGTTTGACGCAAGAAAAATCAAAATCAGTTCATGAATTTGTGAGTTATATGGATTTTTTAGTCCAAAATGGCGGCCAGAATCGCGGTCGGCAAAACGATATCTTCGGAACCAACTGTCAGATCGGATGATTAAAACTCCATTCGGTGAAACAATGTTAATGTTAATCCCCGAAAATAACTTTGGACACATTGCTGGTGATCTGTGACGTCACATAGTTCAAATAAAAAAAGTGACATTTGGCCAGATTTGACCTCGTGGACCTCGTTTGACCATGAGATATTAACCGAAGGTCAAGACAAATTTTACAATATAGATAATCATAGCATCTACCTACCCCGTAAGTTTCATCATTCTAGCTTTCATACTTTCGGAGATCTTAGGGAGGGGCACTAAAGTGCCCCCCCCCCCCTCTCCACAGCGTGTTAGTGGCATACCCCCTCCACATGCGCGTGTTAAGTGGCAGGCTATCGTGATTAGGGTCTACTTCTCTTTCGCTATAATCTTACAGGAAATTGCCCCTTCTTAATATGCGTTATCATGCACGGGGATCTAAGAACAGATTAAATGAATGGAGGTTGCAATTATAAGCACTCCGATGTAATGCCGCCTTTAACAAACATAGAGCAATTTGTGCTAAGCCAGTAATTCGGTACAAAGATCCTAGGATATTGCTCACACAAGTATTTCAATTTCTGAAGATTTTTTGCCATTCTCCGAATGCAGACATGTTCTCCCTCTCCCTCTCCCTCTCTCCCTCTCCCTCTCCCTCTCCTTCTCTCCTTCTCCCTCTCCCTCTCCCTCTCCCTCTCCCACTCTCCCTCTCCCCTCTTCCCTCTCTCCTTCTCCTTCTCCTTCTCCTTCTCCTTCTCCTTCTCCTTCTCCTTCACCTTCTCCTTCCTCCCTCCTTCTCCTTCTCCTTTCTCCTTCTCTCTCCTTCTCCTTCTCGCTCTCGCTCGCTCTCGCTCTCGCTCTCGCTCTCGCTCACGCTCTCGCTCTCGCTCTCGCTCTCGCTCTCGCTCTCCGCTCCGCTCTCGCTCTCGCTCTCGCTCTCGCTCTCGCTCTCGCTCTCGCTCTCTCTCTCTCTCTCTCTCTCTCCTCTCTCTCTCACTCTCTCTCTCTCTCTCTCTCTCTCTCGCTCTCTGCTCTCGCTCTCTCTCTCTCATCTCTCTCTTCTCTCTCTCTCTCTCTCTCTCGTCTCTTTCTCTCTCCCGCCCAGCACCGCCCTCCCTCCCTCCCTCCTGCCCCTCCCTCCCCTCCCTCCCTCCCTTCCCTTCCCTCCACCCTCCCTCCCTCCCTCCCTCCCTCCCTCCCTCCCTCCCACCTCCCCTCCCCCTCTTTCCCTCTCCCCCCTCTCTTTCAACTACTTACTAAATTTGAACAGTTGGCTTACTGTGTCAATTTGAGTGGAGCGCCCAAGTCGGTTCTCATCCAGTTATCATGTTTTATGTTAGCCAGGCAACCATACTTTAACGCACACCTGACACCCACGTTGATGCCTCTCTATTCATACTCTCGATATCCCATTTAATATTCCGCTCCCAGCGCGTCACTTCTGAGCCTCACATTTCCCGTGAACGGCGCATACCAAGAGATCATAGAAGCCATCTGTTTGACAATCCCCCGGCCGCCCAGCCAGATGAAATATCAACGCTCGCCGACCTTCGTTGCAGACAGACCAGAGTATTCACTTCATCCGGTATTTGCAATTCTGCCGCAGTCAAACGTATGCGCTAGTCCATATTGAAATGCCGGATATTCAATGTTTTACTTAGTGATATGTATGCGATGTTGAGACCGGCCATTTCAGGTCACGTAATGCGATGAAAATGGCGATGAACTGAAGCCACGAGTTCTTGTAATGCGTCGAAAATACCTTCATTGTCTACTTTCAACTGGTTCATACATTGGATGACTCTTAATTGTTGGGTTTTAAATGCTTGTAAAATCTAGTTTGAATGTATAAAACATGTTTTGGAGTGTTCTTTCAAAGTTGCATATAAAATTAGCTCGAAGAAGTTAATTATTTTCTATTCTGGTACGTGTGGAGAGCCCGTGAACTACTTTCCGCACGCAAATTCAGCCTAGACCTTGCAACGGAAACGTGGGCCAACTTTCAACGCGTCGATATCAACTCACTGACAACCACGCATAAATCAATGGGTAGTTAAGGCTATCAGATTAAAAGTGTGCCTGAAAAAACGAACCATAAATCAAAAGTTGATTAAGCTGCTTCAAGCTGCCTGCATGAGTTAACCTGGTGGCAGGCTCAGCACGAACGAATGCCTATTGACTTTTAATGTAAAGATCGGGTAGTTTGTGGAAGTCGCCTTCGAGTTTGAGAAAATACACGCGTTCCTGTTACTTAAACGGTTGAACCTGCGTGGTGTGAATGTCAAGTGAGCGAGAATCACCTTGACGTGAGCTGTGGAGATAGCTGTCATATGGAAAAGGACGGAGACCTGACCCGATAAAAGCGGCCCAGTGTGTCTGGATTTGTGTTTGCTCGGAACAGGACTGCTGAGGATTTTACCTCACCAGATGAGCATCAAGAAAATGAGATGAGCATTTTCTTGGAAACGCCCGGACAGTTTGTAAATGGTGAACGCGAAGTGGTGCGAGTGGAAGCCTGTTGGGTTATAGAGGTGACACAGCTGCCGTTAAATTATGCACAACACCAGCGAGTGAGAACGTGCAGACTATTCACCAGGCGTTTCCGTGTTGGCGACCGTGATACTCAACACATGGCCACACCCATTGTGCCAAGTGCCTGGCAACACCTCGCGGACTTTGGCGATTGTTCTCGGTAAGTCCCGCTTGTCGTTCGCCAAACTCCTCTCGCCCAACGACCGATTAGTGGTGTGTAAAACAGCTCAACAACATGCAGCGCTTTACAGGCTAGGCCTCCATGTCCAGGAAAACTTCCTTTTCGGTTGGGGAGAGAGAAGAGCTCGCTTTCGGCGCCACGTGGTACACTTCGCACGGCCTCGAAACGCGCACCAAGATTAATGACGAAGGCGCGAGAGAGGCGATCGTCACAAAACACCCAAGGTGCAGACGAAATACAAAGGAACTCCCAAGATGTCCCCAGAGAGGCAGTGAAGGCCAGGCAATTGCGTTTCAGAATGGAAGGGAAGGAGAAAAACATCCTTAACCATGAACAGGTGAGCATTGCATCGCTGGTAGGGACCCTCTTGACGCGAATTTATCAGAAGTTGTGTAGCTGTTCTACTGCTGCCTAAATTAGGAATCATGGTATTTTAGTGCAGTAAGAGGACCCAGATGAGGGGGATATGGGCTCATGACCCCTCCCTTGAGCCTCGGAAGGGAACAAGGGAATGAGAATGTTCCCCCGAGGCAGAATACTGTGACGTACAGAGGGCCTCAATCTCACCTATCGAAAGCC
>JAXIVJ010003697.1:0-91062 GCA_036785665.1 Chirona hameri | reverse complement strand
GTGTCTGCTCGTTTTGCAGATACTAACAATTCATCAATCGCTGATTCAAATCTGTGCTGTCTCTTCGGATCCCTGATTGCGACAAGGGGTGGGGGGTGGGACAGGTGCGATCCCCGTCCCACCCCACCCCCCACCCCGTCCTGTCCCTACCCCCCCCCCCCCCCCCCCCCCCCCACCCCCGACTTCCGCTCTTTCGCACCACCGCCCCCCGCCCCCCGCCCCCCCGCCCCCCCGCCCCTCGCTGTTTCACTGACACCGCCCTATGTGCCGCCGGCAGCGTGTGCCGCTCAAGTTCGACTTTTCCGTTCTACGGCCACATCATCCGTAACATCACGATCGCGACGGGCGGCTTCCTGTACACGGGCGACTACCTGCACTCGTGGCTGAGCGGCGACACAGTATATCGCGCCGCTGATGGCCAACTTCGACACCACCATCACCCCCGGACTCGGTCATCAAGTACTCCGCCAACGGTACGTGCCCGGCGCGCCGCCTGCCGCCCAGACCGGACAGACCGGACAGCGACCCCGGACAGACGGAAGACAAATATTGCCCGGGATAATACAACGAAATCAAATGTCCAGAACATTGGTTTTTGTTTAGAACGCGAACGTTTAACACTGCGCTGTGTTGTAGGAAAACAAATGTGCTGTGGTTGGTTTTCATTGCGTGGATTCCGAAGTGTCCGCCTTTTTTGCAGTAAACTTTTCCATATGTAATATTTTGCCGTTTTATGCTGGTCATTTGGAGCTGAGGTGGGTTCAGGGAAATGTCTGCAGGTTGTGGTTAGCCGCCCCCTATCTGGGCGTGAGCTGGGGGGTCGGGACCACCGTGATAGCAGGCTTATCGAGATAGCTGACCGGCTTCTGTCGCTGTAGAGTGAAGACAGTGGGGCAGGAGCGAGCCGCTGTAGAGCGAGCTCAGTCCAGCCGCTGTAGACAGTGAGGCAGGAGCGAGCCGCTGTAGAACGAGCTCACCGTTCACAGCCCGCTGTAGACAGGGGGGCAGGAGCGAGCCGCTGTAGAGCAAGCTCAGTCCAGCCGCTGTAGACAGTGGGGCAGGAGCGAGCCGCTGTAGAGCGAGCTCAGTCCAGCCGCTGTAGACAGTGGGGCAGGAGCGAGCCGCTGTAGAGCGAGCTCAGTCCCAGCCGCTGTAGACAGTGGGGCAGGAGCGAGCCGCTGTAGAGCGAGCTCAGTCCCAGCCGCTTGTAGACAGTGGGGCAGGAGCGAGCTGCTGTAGAGCGAGCTCAGCCCAGCCGCTGTAGACAGTGGGGCAGGAGCGAGCCGCTGTAGAGCGAGCTCAGTCCAGCCGCTGTAGACAGTGGGGCAGGAGGGAACCGCTGTAGAGCGAGCTCAGTCCAGCCGCTGTAGACAGTGGGGCAGAGAAGCGAGCCGCTGTAGAGCGAGCTCAGTCCAGCCGCTGTAGACAGTGGGGCAGAAGCGAGCCGCTGTAGAGCGAGCTCAGTCCAGCCGCTGTAGACAGTGGGGGCAGAAGCGAGCCGCTGTAGAGCGAGCTCAGTCCAGCCGCTGTAGACAGTGGGGCAGGAGGGAACCTGTCCGCCTCCGCCGCTGTAGACAGTGGGGCAGGAGCGGGCCGCTGTAGAGCGAGCTCAGTCCAGTCGCTGTAGACAGTGGGGCAGAAGCGAGCCGCTGTAGACGCGAGCTCAGCCCAGCCGCTGTAGACAGTGGGGCAGGAGCGGGGCCGCTGTAGAGCGAGCTCAGTCCAGCCGCTGTAGACAGTGAGGCAGGAGCCGAGCCGCTGTAGAGCGAGCTCAGTCCAGCCGCTGTAGACAGTGGGGGCAGGAGGCGAGCCGCTGTTAGAGCGAGCTCAGCCCAGCCGCCTGTAGACAGTGGGGCAGGAGCGGGGCCGCTGTAGAGCGAGCTCAGTCCCAGCCGCCTGTAGACAGTGAGGCAGGAGCGAGCCGCTGTAGAGCGAGCTCAGTCCAGCCGCTGTAGACAAGGTGGGGCAGGAGCGAGCCCCGCTGTTAGAGCGAGCTCAGTCCAGCCGCTGTAGACAGTGGGGCAGGAGCGAGCTCAGTCCCAGCCGCCTGTAGACAGTGGGGCAGGAGCGAGCCCGCTGTAGAGCGCGAGCTCAGTCCAGCCGCTGTAGTCCAGTGAGACAGGAGCGAGCCGCAGTAGAGAGCGAGCTCAGTCCAGCCGCTGTAGGACAGTGGGGCAGGAGGGAACCGCTGTAGAGCGAGCTCAGTCCAGCCGCTGTAGACAGTGGGGCAGAAGCAGGGAGCCGCTGTAGAGCGAGCTCAGTCCAGCCGCTGTAGACAGTGGGGCAGAAGCGAGCCGCTGTAGAGCGAGCTCAGTCCAAGCCGCTGTAGACAGTGGGGCAGGAGGGAACCTGTCCGCCTCCGCCGCTGTAGGACAGTGGGGCAGGAGCGGGCCGCTGTAGAGCGAGCTCAGTCCAGCCGCTGTAGACAGTGGGGCAGGAGCGGGGCCGCTGTAGAGCGAGCTCAGTCCAGCCGCTGTAGACAGTGAGGCAGGAGGGAACCCTGTCCCGCTCCGCCGCTGTAGAACAGTGGACAGGAGGGAACCTGCCCGCTCCGCCGCTGTAGGACAGTGGGGCAGGAGGGAACCTGCCCGCTCCGCCGCTGTAGGACAGTGGGGGCAGGAGGGAACCTGCCCGCTCCGCCGCTGCAGACAGTGGGGCAGGAGGGAACCTGCCCGCTCCGCCGCTGTAGACAGTGGGGCAGGAGGGAACCTGCCCGCTCCGCCGCTGCAGACAGTGGGGCAGGAGGGAACCTGACCGCTCCGCCGCTGTAGACAGTGGGGCAGGAGGGAACCTGCCCGCTCCGCCGCTGTAGACAGTGGGGCAGGAGGGAACCTGCCCGCTCCGCCGCTGTAGACAGTGGGGCAGGAGGGAACCTGCCCGCTCCGCCGCTGTAGACAGTGGGGCAGGAGGGAACCTGCCCGCTCCGCCGCTGTAGACAGTGGGGCAGGAGGGAACCTGCCCGCTCCGCCGCTGTAGACAGTGGACAGGAGGGAACCTGCCCGCTCCGCCGCTGTAGACAGTGGACAGGAGGGAACCTGCCCGCTCCGCCGCTGTAGACAGTGGACAGGAGGGAACCTGCCCGCTCCGCCGCTGTAGACAGTGGGGCAGGAGGGAACCTGCCCGCTCCGCCGCTGTAGACAGTGGGGCAGGAGGGAATCTGCCCGCTCCGCCGCTGCAGACAGTGGGGCAGGAGGGAATCTGCCCGCTCCGCCGCTGTAGACAGTGGGGCAGGAGGGAACCTGCCCGCTCCGCCGCTGTAGACAGTGGACAGGAGGGAACCTGCCCGCTCCGCCGCTGCAGACAGTGGGGCAGGAGGGAACCTGACCGCTCCGCCGCTGTAGACAGTGGGGCAGGAGGGAACCTGCCCGCTCCGCCGCTGTAGACAGTGGACAGGAGGGAACCTGCCCGCTCCGCCGCTGTAGACAGTGGGGCAGGAGGGAACCTGCCCGCTCCGCCGCTGTAGACAGTGGGGCAGGAGGGAATCTGCCCGCTCCGCCGCTGTAGACAGTGGGGCAGGAGGGAACCTGCCCGCTCCGCCGCTGTAGACAGTGGGGCAGGAGGGAACCTGCCCGCTCCGCCGCTGTAGACAGTGGGGCAGGAGGGAACCTGCCCGCTCCGCCGCTGTAGACAGTGGACAGGAGGGAACCTGCCCGCTCCGCCGCTGTAGACAGTGGGGCAGGAGGGAACCTGCCCGCTCCGCCGCTGTAGACAGTGGGGCAGGAGGGAACCTGCCCGCTCCGCCGCTGTAGACAGTGGGGCAGGAGGGAATCTGCCCGCTCCGCCGCTGTAGACAGTGGGGCAGGAGGGAACCTGCCCGCTCCGCCGCTGTAGACAGTGGGGCAGGAGGGAACCTGCCCGCTCCGCCGCTGTAGACAGTGGGGCAGGAGGGAACCTGCCCGCTCCGCCGCTGTAGACAGTGGGGCAGGAGGGAACCTGCCCGCTCCGCCGCTGTAGACAGTGGGGCAGGAGGGAACCTGACCGCTCCGCCGCTGTAGACAGTGGGGCAGGAGGGAACCTGCCCGCTCCGCCGCTGTAGACAGTGGGGCAGGAGGGAACCTGCCCGCTCCGCCGCTGTAGACAGTGGGGCAGGAGGGAACCTGCCCGCTCCGCCGCTGTAGACAGTGGGGCAGGAGGGAACCTGCCCGCTCCGACGCTGTAGACAGTGGGGCAGGAGGGAATCTGCCCGCTCCGCCGCTGTAGACAGTGGGGCAGGAGGGAACCTGCCCGCTCCGCCGCTGTAGACAGTGGGGCAGGAGGGAACCTGCCCGCTCCGCCGCTGTAGACAGTGGGGCAGGAGGGAACCTGCCCGCTCCGCCGCTGTAGACAGTGGGACAGGAGGGAACCTGCCCGCTCCGCCGCTGTAGACAGTGGGGCAGGAGGGAACCTGCCCGCTCCGCCGCTGTAGACAGTGGGGCAGGAGGGAATCTGCCCGCTCCGCCGCTGTAGACAGTGGGGCAGGAGGGAACCTGCCCGCTCCGCCGCTGTAGACAGTGGGGCAGGAGGGAACCTGCCCGCTCCGTCGCTGTAGACAGTGGGGCAGGAGGGAACCTGCCCGCTCCGCCGCTGTAGACAGTGGGGCAGGAGGGAATCTGCCCGCTCCGCCGCTGTAGACAGTGGGGCAGGAGGGAACCTGCCCGCTCCGCCGCTGTAGACAGTGGGGCAGGAGGGAACCTGCCCGCTCCGCCGCTGTAGATAGTGGGGCAGGAGGGAATCTGCCCGCTCCGCCGCTGTAGACAGTGGGGCAGGAGGGAACCTGCCCGCTCCGCCGCTGTAGACAGTGGGGCAGGAGGGAACCTGCCCGCTCCGCCGCTATAGACAGTGGGGCAGGAGGGAACCTGCCCGCTCCGCCGCTGTAGATAGTGGGGCAGGAGGGAACCTGCCCGCTCCGCCGCTGTAGACAGTGGGGCAGGAGGGAACCTGACCGCTCCGCCGCTGTTAGACAGTGGGGCAGGAGGGAACCTGACCGCTCCGCCGCTGTAGACAGTGGGGCAGGAGGGAGCCTGACCGCTCCGCCGCTGTAGACAGTGGGACAGGAGGGAACCTGACCGCTCCGCCGCTGTAGACAGTGGGGCAGGAGGGAACCTGCCCGCTCCGACGCTGTAGACAGTGGACAGGAGGGAACCTGCCCGCTCCGCCGCTGTAGACAGTGGACAGGAGGGAACCTGCCCGCTCCGCCGCTGTAGACAGTGGGGCAGGAGGGAACCTGCCCGCTCCGCCGCTGTAGACAGTGGGGCAGGAGGGAACCTGCCCGCTCCGCCGCTGTAGACAGTGGACAGGAGGGAACCTGCCCGCTCCGCCGCTGTAGACAGTGGGGCAGGAGGGAATCTGCCCGCTCCGCCGCTGTAGACAGTGGGGCAGGAGGGAACCTGCCCGCTCCGCCGCTGTAGACAGTGGGGCAGGAGGGAACCTGCCCGCTCCGCCGCTGTAGACAGTGGGGCAGGAGGGAACCTGCCCGCTCCGCCGCTGTAGACAGTGGACAGGAGGGAATCTGCCCGCTCCGCCGCTGCAGACAGTGGACAGGAGGGAACCTGCCCGCTCCGCCGCTGTAGATAGTGGGGCAGGAGGGAATCTGCCCGCTCCGCCGCTGTAGACAGTGGGGCAGGAGGGAACCTGCCCGCTCCGCCGCTGTAGACAGTGGGGCAGGAGGGAACCTGCCCGCTCCGCCGCTGTAGACAGTGGGGCAGGAGGGAACCTGCCCGCTCCGCCGCTGTAGACAGTGGGGCAGGAGGGAACCTGCCCGCTCCGCCGCTGTAGACAGTGGACAGGAGGGAATCTGCCCGCTCCGCCGCTGCAGACAGTGGACAGGAGGGAACCTGCCCGCTCCGCCGCTGTAGATAGTGGGGCAGGAGGGAATCTGCCCGCTCCGCCGCTGTAGACAGTGGGGCAGGAGGGAACCTGCCCGCTCCGCCGCTGTAGACAGTGGGGCAGGAGGGAACCTGTCCGCTCCGCCGCTGTAGACAGTGGGGCAGGAGGGAACCTGCCCGCTCCGCCGCTGTAGACAGTGGGGCAGGAGGGAACCTGCCCGCTCCGACGCTGTAGACAGTGGGGCAGGAGGGAACCTGCCCGCTCCGCCGCTGTAGACAGTGGGGCAGGAGGGAACCTGACCGCTCCGCCGCTGTAGACAGTGGGGCAGGAGGGAATCTGCCCGCTCCGCCGCTGTAGACAGTGGGGCAGGAGGGAACCTGCCCGCTCCGCCGCTGTAGACAGTGGGGCAGGAGGGAACCTGCCCGCTCCGCCGCTGTAGACAGTGGGGCAGGAGGGAACCTGCCCGCTCCGCCGCTGTAGACAGTGGACAGGAGGGAACCTGCCCGCTCCGCCGCTGTAGACAGTGGGGCAGGAGGGAACCTGCCCGCTCCGCCGCTGTAGACAGTGGGGCAGGAGGGAACCTGACCGCTCCGCCGCTGTAGACAGTGGGGCAGGAGGGAATCTGCCCGCTCCGCCGCTGTAGACAGTGGGGCAGGAGGGAACCTGCCCGCTCCGCCGCTGTAGACAGTGGGGCAGGAGGGAACCTGCCCGCTCCGCCGCTGTAGACAGTGGGGCAGGAGGGAACCTGACCGCTCCGCCGCTGTAGACAGTGGGGCAGGAGGGAATCTGCCCGCTCCGCCGCTGTAGACAGTGGACAGGAGGGAACCTGCCCGCTCCGCCGCTGTAGACAGTGGGGCAGGAGGGAACCTGACCGCTCCGCCGCTGTAGACAGTGGGGCAGGAGGGAACCTGCCCGCTCCGCCGCTGTAGACAGTGGGGCAGGAGGGAACCTGCCCGCTCCGCCGCTGTAGACAGTGGGGCAGGAGGGAACCTGCCCGCTCCGCCGCTGTAGACAGTGGGGCAGGAGGGAACCTGACCGCTCCGCCGCTGTAGACAGTGGGGCAGGAGGGAACCTGCCCGCTCCGCCGCTGTAGACAGTGGGGCAGGAGGGAACCTGCCCGCTCCGCCGCTGTAGACAGTGGGGCAGGAGGGAACCTGCCCGCTCCGCCGCTGTAGACAGTGGGGCAGGAGGGAACCTGACCGCTCCGCCGCTGTAGACAGTGGGGCAGGAGGGAATCTGCCCGCTCCGCCGCTGTAGACAGTGGGGCAGGAGGAAACCTGCCCGCTCCGCCGCTGTAGACAGTGGGGCAGGAGGGAACCTGCCCGCTCCGCCGCTGTAGACAGTGGGGCAGGAGGGAACCTGACCGCTCCGCCGCTGTAGACAGTGGGGCAGGAGGGAATCTGCCCGCTCCGCCGCTGTAGATAGTGGGGCAGGAGGGAACCTGCCCGCTCCGCCGCTGTAGACAGTGGGGCAGGAGGGAACCTGCCCGCTCCGCCGCTGTAGACAGTGGACAGGAGGGAACCTGCCCGCTCCGCCGCTGTAGACAGTGGGGCAGGAGGGAACCTGCCCGCTCCGCCGCTGTAGACAGTGGGGCAGGAGGGAACCTGCCCGCTCCGCCGCTGTAGACAGTGGGGCAGGAGGGAACCTGACCGCTCCGCCGCTGTAGACAGTGGGGCAGGAGGGAACCTGACCGCTCCGCCGCTGTAGACAGTGGGGCAGGAGGGAACCTGCCCGCTCCGACGCTGTAGACAGTGGACAGGAGGGAACCTGCCCGCTCCGCCGCTGTAGACAGTGGGACAGGAGGGAACCTGCCCGCTCCGCCGCTGTAGACAGTGGGGCAGGAGGGAACCTGCCCGCTCCGCCGCTGTAGACAGTGGGGCAGGAGGGAACCTGCCCGCTCCGCCGCTGTAGATAGTGGGGCAGGAGGGAATCTGCCCGCTCCGCCGCTGTAGACAGTGGACAGGAGGGAACCTGCCCGCTCCGCCGCTGTAGACAGTGGGGCAGGAGGGAACCTGCCCGCTCCGCCGCTGTAGACAGTGGGACAGGAGGGAACCTGTCCGCTCCGCCGCTGTAGACAGTGGGGCAGGAGGGAACCTGTCCGCTCCGCCGCTGTAGACAGTGAGGCAGGAGGGAACCTGTCCGCTCCGCCGCTGTAGACAGTGGGGCAGGAGGGAACCTGTCCGCTCCGCCGCTGTAGACAGTGGGGCAGGAGGGAACCTGTCCGCTCCGCCGCTGTAGACAGTGGGGCAGGAGGGAACCTGTCCGCTCCGCCGCTGTAGACAGTGGGGCAGGAGGGAACCTGTCCGCTCCGCCGCTGTAGACAGTGGGGCAGGAGGGAACCTGCCCGCTCCGCCGCTGTAGACAGTGGGGCAGGAGGGAACCTGTCCGCTCCGCCGCTGTAGACAGTGGGGCAGGAGGGAACCTGTCCGCTCCGCCGCTGTAGACAGTGAGGCAGGAGGGAACCTGTCCGCTCCGCCGCTGTAGACAGTGGGGCAGGAGGGAACCTGTCCGCTCCGCCGCTGTAGACAGTGGGGCAGGAGGGAACCTGTCCGCTCCGCCGCTGTAGACAGTGGGGCAGGAGGGAACCTGTCCGCTCCGCCGCTGTAGACAGTGGGGCAGGAGGGAACCTGTCCGCTCCGCCGCTGTAGACAGTGGGGCAGGAGGGAACCTGTCCGCTCCGCCGCTGTAGACAGTGAGGCAGGAGGGAACCTGTCCGCTCCGCCGCTGTAGACAGTGGGGCAGGAGGGAACCTGTCCGCTCCGCCGCTGTAGACAGTGGGGCAGGAGGGAACCTGTCCGCTCCGCCGCTGTAGACAGTGAGGCAGGAGGGAACCTGTCCGCTCCGCCGCTGTAGACAGTGGGGCAGGAGGGAACCTGTCCGCTCCGCCGCTGTAGACAGTGGGGCAGGAGGGAACCTGTCCGCTCCGCCGCTGTAGACAGTGGGGCAGGAGGGAACCTGTCCGCTCCGCCGCTGTAGACAGTGGGGCAGGAGGGAACCTGTCCGCTCCGCCGCTGTAGACAGTGGGGCAGGAGGGAACCTGTCCGCTCCGCCGCTGTAGACAGTGGGGCAGGAGGGAACCTGTCCGCTCCGCCGCTGTAGACAGTGAGGCAGGAGGGAACCTGTCCGCTCCGCCGCTGTAGACAGTGGGGCAGGAGGGAACCTGCCCGCTCCGCCGCTGTAGACAGTGGACAGGAGGGAACCTGCCCGCTCCGCCGCTGTAGACAGTGGGGCAGGAGGGAACCTGCCCGCTCCGACGCTGTAGACAGTGGGGCAGGAGGGAACCTGCCCGCTCCGCCGCTGCAGACAGTGGACAGGAGGGAACCTGCCCGCTCCGCCGCTGTAGACAGTGGGGCAGGAGGGAACCTGCCCGCTCCGCCGCTGTAGACAGTGGACAGGAGGGAACCTGCCCGCTCCGCCGCTGTAGACAGTGGGGCAGGAGGGAACCTGCCCGCTCCGCCGCTGTAGACAGTGGGGCAGGAGGGAACCTGCCCGCTCCGCCGCTGTAGACAGTGGGGCAGGAGGGAACCTGACCGCTCCGCCGCTGTAGACAGTGGACAGGAGGGAACCTGCCCGCTCCGCCGCTGTAGACAGTGGGGCAGGAGGGAACCTGCCCGCTCCGCCGCTGTAGACAGTGGGGCAGGAGGGAACCTGCCCGCTCCGCCGCTGTAGACAGTGGGGCAGGAGGGAACCTGCCCGCTCCGCCGCTGTAGACAGTGGGGCAGGAGGGAACCTGCCCGCTCTGCCGCTGTAGACAGTGGGGCAGGAGGGAACCTGCCCGCTCCGCCGCTGTAGACAGTGGACAGGAGGGAACCTGCCCGCTCCGCCGCTGTAGACAGTGGGGCAGGAGGGAACCTGCCCGCTCCGCCGCTGCAGACAGTGGGTCAGGAGGGAACCTGCCCGCTCCGCCGCTGTAGACAGTGGGGCAGGAGGGAACCTGCCCGCTCCGCCGCTGTAGACAGTGGGGCAGGAGGGAACCTGCCCGCTCCGCCGCTGTAGACAGTGGGGCAGGAGGGAACCTGCCCGCTCCGCCGCTGTAGACAGTGGGGCAGGAGGGAACCTGCCCGCTCCGCCGCTGTAGACAGTGGGGCAGGAGGGAACCTGCCCGCTCCGCCGCTGTAGACAGTGGGGCAGGAGGGAACCTGCCCGCTCCGCCGCTGTAGACAGTGGGGCAGGAGGGAACCTGACCGCTCCGCCGCTGCAGACAGTGGGGCAGGAGGGAACCTGCCCGCTCCGCCGCTGTAGACAGTGGGGCAGGAGGGAACCTGCCCGCTCCGCCGCTGTAGACAGTGGGGCAGGAGGGAACCTGCCCGCTCCGCCGCTGTAGACAGTGGGGCAGGAGGGAACCTGCCCGCTCCGCCGCTGTAGACAGTGGGGCAGGAGGGAACCTGCCCGCTCCGCCGCTGTAGACAGTGGGGCAGGAGGGAACCTGCCCGCTCCGCCGCTGTAGACAGTGGGGCAGGAGGGAACCTGACCGCTCCGCCGCTGCAGACAGTGGGGCAGGAGGGAACCTGCCCGCTCCGCCGCTGTAGACAGTGGGGCAGGAGGGAACCTGCCCGCTCCGCCGCTGTAGACAGTGGGGCAGGAGGGAACCTGCCCGCTCCGCCGCTGTAGACAGTGGGGCAGGAGGGAACCTGCCCGCTCCGCCGCTGTAGACAGTGGACAGGAGGGAACCTGCCCGCTCCGCCGCTGTAGACAGTGGGGCAGGAGGGAACCTGCCCGCTCCGCCGCTGTAGACAGTGGACAGGAGGGAACCTGACCGCTCCGCCGCTGTAGACAGTGGGGCAGGAGGGAACCTGCCCGCTCCGCCGCTGTAGACAGTGGACAGGAGGGAACCTGCCCGCTCCGCCGCTGTAGACAGTGGGGCAGGAGGGAACCTGCCCGCTCCGCCGCTGTAGACAGTGGGGCAGGAGGGAACCTGCCCGCTCCGCCGCTGTAGACAGTGGGGCAGGAGGGAACCTGCCCGCTCCGCCGCTGTAGACAGTGGGGCAGGAGGGAACCTGCCCGCTCCGCCGCTGTAGACAGTGGGGCAGGAGGGAACCTGCCCGCTCCGCCGCTGTAGACAGTGGACAGGAGGGAACCTGCCCGCTCCGCCGCTGTAGACAGTGGGGCAGGAGGGAACCTGCCCGCTCCGCCGCTGTAGACAGTGGGGCAGGAGGGAACCTGTCCGCTCCGCCGCTGTAGACAGTGGACAGGAGGGAACCTGCCCGCTCCGCCGCTGTAGACAGTGGGGCAGGAGGGAACCTGCCCGCTCCGCCGCTGTAGACAGTGGACAGGAGGGAACCTGCCCGCTCCGCCGCTGTAGACAGTGGGGCAGGAGGGAACCTGCCCGCTCCGCCGCTGTAGACAGTGGACAGGAGGGAACCTGCCCGCTCCGCCGCTGTAGACAGTGGGGCAGGAGGGACCCTGCCCGCTCCGCCGCTGTAGACAGTGGGGCAGGAGGGAACCTGTCCGCTCCGCCGCTGTAGACAGTGGACAGGAGGGAACCTGCCCGCTCCGCCGCTGCAGACAGTGGACAGGAGGGAATCTGCCCGCTCCGCCGCTGTAGACAGTGGGGCAGGAGGGAACCTGCCCGCTCCGCCGCTGTAGACAGTGGGACAGGAGGGAACCTGCCCGCTCCGCCGCTGCAGACAGTGGGGCAGGAGGGAACCTGCCCGCTCCGCCGCTGTAGACAGTGGGGCAGGAGGGAATCTGCCCGCTCCGCCGCTGCAGACAGTGGACAGGAGGGAACCTGCCCGCTCCGCCGCTGTAGACAGTGGGGCAGGAGGGAACCTGCCCGCTCCGCCGCTGTAGACAGTGGGGCAGGAGGGAACCTGCCCGCTCCGCCGCTGTAGACAGTGGGGCAGGAGGGAACCTGCCCGCTCCGCCGCTGTAGACAGTGGACAGGAGGGAACCTGCCCGCTCCGCCGCTGTAGACAGTGGGGCAGGAGGGAACCTGCCCGCTCCGACGCTGCACGCTGCCGTCGAGCCGGTTTGGCCGTCACTGCGCCTCGGTGGGCTCGCTGCGTGAATTCGAAGCTGCCTATCTGGAGTCTGGACAGGGGACGGTCGGGCCGGCCGGACTGAGTCACTGGACGCGTGGCGTGTTTTATATTCATCTCCTCACGGCCGCCGGAGAGCGACAAGGGAAGCGTTGCCAGTTTGAGACTGCGCCGCGCAACACGCCAGTTGAAACCCTATTTCACAACTCAGCTTTCTGTCGGAGCTGTACTGTCTGCTATTGGTAATTGATTGACGCGTAATTTAAACAGTTATTGAAATGCTGAATGTTTCGTTCAACATCGGCAGCTGCTTCAACAGTTTGTCATCGTATGAATTCAATACTCAATAGCTCTCTGGGATTGTGTTTTGTTGACAGTGGCTGTGCAGTCCGGGGTGATGTATTAAGTGAGAACTGCGTCTTGTCGCGGCGGCCTGTTCCACTACCAGTGACAACTGACAGGGCTCCCCGGGGTGTCATGTTGCAGTCACCTCTCTGACGGTGTTGTCGTGTTCCAGTCACCTCTCTGACGGTGTTGTCATGTTGCAGTCACCTCTCTGACGGTGTTGTCGTGTTCCAGTCACCTCTCTGACGGTGTTGTCATGTTGCAGTCACCTCTCTGACGGTGTTGTCATGTTGCAGTCACCTCTCTGACGGTGTTGTCATGTTGCAGTCACCTCTCTGACGGTGCAGTCATGTTCCAGTCACCTCTCTGACGGTGTTGTCATGTTGCAGTCACCTCTCTGACGGTGTTGTCATGTTGCAGTCACCTCTCTGACGGTGTTTTCATGTTGCAGTCACTTCTCTGACGGTGTTGTCATGTTGCAGTCACCTCTCTGACGGTGTTGTCATGTTGCAGTCACCTCTCTGACGGTGTTGTCATGTTGCAGTCACCTCTCTGACGGTGTTTTCATGTTGCAGTCACCTCTCTGACGGTGTTGTCATGTTGCAGTCACCTCTCTGACGGTGTTGTCATGTTGCAGTTACCTCTCTGACGGTGTTGTCATGTTGCAGTCACCTCTCTGACGGTGATGTCATGTTGCAGTCACCTCTCTGACGGTGTTGTCATGTTGCAGTCACCTCTCTGACGGTGTTGTCATGTTGCAGTCACCTCTCTGACGGTGTTGTCATGTTGCAGTCACCTCTCTGACGGTGTTGTCATGTTGCAGTCACCTCTCTGACGGTGTTGTCATGTTGCAGTCACCTCTCTGACGGTGTTGTCATGTTGCAGTCACCTCTCTGACGGTGATGTCATGTTGCAGTCACCTCTCTGACGGTGTTGTCATGTTGCAGTCACCTCTCTGACGGTGTTGTCATGTTGCAGTCACCTCTCTGACGGTGTTGTCATGTTGCAGTCACCTCTGACGGTGTTGTCATGTTGCAGTCACCTCTATGACGGTGTTGTCGTGTTGCAGTCACCTCTATGACGGTGTTGTCATGTTGCAGTCACTTCTCTGACGGTGTTGTCATGTTGCAGTCACCTCTCTGACGGTGTTGTCATGTTGCAGTCACCTCTCTGACGGTGTTGTCATGTTGCAGTCACCTCTCTGACGGTGTTGTCATGTTGCAGTCACCTCTGACGGTGTTGTCATGTTGCAGTCACCTCTCTGACGGTGTTGTCATGTTGCAGTCACCTCTCTGACGGTGCAGTGGGAGAAGGTGCCACTGCAGGAGGCCAACAACACCGCCTTCAGCTTCCAGGTGAGACTGCAGTGTCCGCTGCAGACCCGGGCAGCCAGACGGCACCCGGACGGGAGATGAGAGGTTAGTCGCCAGCTATCACACCAAAGATCAGAAATCTGAGATACGAGGAGCGGGACCAGAGACCAGACATTACACGTCAGAGGAGATACGAGAAGCGGAGACCAGATACCAGACATTACACGTCAGAGGAGATACGAGAAGCGGAGACCAGAGGAGGAGCGGAGACCAGAGACCAGACATTACACGCCAGAGGAGATACGAGGAGGAGCGGAGACCAGAGAGGAGAGGAGCGGAGACCAGAGACCAGACATTACACGTCAGAGGAGATACGAGGAGCGGAGACCAGAGAGGAGAGGAGCGGAGACCAGAGACCAGACATTACACGTCAGAGGAGATACGAGGAGCGGAGACCAGAGAGGAGAGGAGCGGAGACCAGAGACCAGACATTACACGTCAGAGACCCGAGACCAAAGATCACACATCAGCTCAGGAGAGAGAGTGCGACCACAGACCAGAGACCAGAGCTGACTGCAGCCAGCCGATTATCGGCGCTGACTCTGCGAGTTGTGACTATGCTTGATCTGTGGTCTGACTTGTTACCCGCGTCTGACGTGGATTTACCGACATCTCTGAATATATGTTCCCGTAAACAATGGACTCTTGTCAAAGCCCAGACTTATTTGTTCTGTGTCTGTGCGACAAAAAGGGCGTCTGCTGTTTGTTGACTTGCGTGGCATGAATTCGGACAATTCTGTGTACTTGTCGATCCTGTTGCGTAAAACCTGCTCAGACCTTGACCAGTCGCGTCTCAGACCTGTGACAGTTTCTCCCGGACTCGTGACAGCGTCAAACTCGGCAGCGGCGGAAATTCGTCGGAATTCACTCCCAGCGTGCCCGCCCCTGCTGCAGTGCGCGATAACCGCAGCTCCGTCTGCAGACAGACCGTAATGTTTCCCCAGCACCGGCTGTTTTTTCCTCCCCTCATAACCCGGCCCTGCCGCTGCCCCGGACATGTTGCGGCCGATCGCGTTATGTTCAGGTGGTGTGACTCAGGTGATCTCCTTTGTATACTCTCGCTGCGGGACTCCTAATGTAATGGTTGTAAGCGCTGTTTTGAACACGACGAATGCTGACGCATTAAGACTTGATAGCCCTAATGATGTTTTTGTCGTAGCCGAACTTGATACTGCCTCCATATTGCTATCGCTTTGTTACCATTTTACTGATCGTGTGTCAACTAGCTGCTGCCATCAATTTACTGTTGTCCGGTCTTCTGTATTGTTTTCCCCCTGTGCGTGCCGACACTGTTTGTCACCTGCCCGTCACCGCGCCATTACCGTCACCTGCCCGTCACCGCGCCATTACCGTCACCTGCCCGTCACCGCGCCATTACCGTCACCTGCCCGTCACTGCGCCTTTACCGTCACCTGTCCGTCACCTGCCTGTCACTGCGCCTTTACCGTCACCTGCCCGTCACCTGCCCGTCACCGCGCCATTACCGTCACCTGTCCGTCACCGCGCCTTTACCGTCACCTGCCCGTCACCTGCCCGTCACCGCGCCTTTACCGTCACCTGCCCGTCACCTGCCCGTCACCGCGCCATTACCGTCACCTACCCGTCACCGCGCCAGTACCGTCACCTTCCCGTCACCGCGTCATAACCGTCACCTGCCTGTTGCCATCTGATTGTCTCCATGGAGCTGCCGCTGCCGCTGCCGCCGCCATACCTCCATGTCATCACCTGGATGTGTGCGTCACCGCCCCCCCTCCGCCGGCAGGTGACGATCCACAACAGCGGTAACGTGGTGTTCGCCTACCGAGACGTGCCCGTCGACATCTCCGGCATCCAGACCACGTTGCACCCGGTCAAAGTCGGCATGTCGGACGCCTACATCATCGATCGCACCATCTTCTGTGAGTGCCGCCGGACGCCAGTCAGTGCAGCGGCCGCTGTGTGGGCGCGGGCGACCGGACGGGGGCGACTGTCAGCCGAAGGAAGGAAGGGGTAGTAAACGCTCGCGGTACTGTCGCATTCACGGGGAACGCGAGACTGCGAGATCTCGGAAGTAGCGAAAGTTTCGGTCGCTATCGCGATGGATTTCGCGTCGATTTTATCACTGAGTGGGGCGTCACCGATGGGGTTTCACCGACACTGCGGCTCGGTGGTAAGGGATGCGGGGCCAGCCAGGTCTGCTGTGTCCTGCCCGGCGGGCCGGTGACGGTGGGGGTGGTTATGCCGCCGAGTGCTGAGGGATGCGGGCGCCCGCAGTACACATCTGACCCGGTCCCGGCAGCGGCTCACCTTGTCCAGCAGACCGACACACGGCGGCGACGGCCGGGGTCTATTACAGACCGTGACGCGTCACACTGAATGCATGACGTGCGCCCTTCCCACTCACAGAGACTCGCAGAGACTCGCAGAGACTCGCAGAGACTCGCAGAGACTCTCAGAGACTCGCAGAGACTCGCAGAGACTCGCAGAGACTCGCAGAGACTCGCAGAGACTCGCAGAGACTCGCAGAGACTCGCAGAGACTCGCAGAGACTCGCAGAGACTCGCAGAGACTCGCAGAGACTCGCAGAGACTCGCAGAGACTCGCAGAGACTCGCAGAGACTCGCAGAGACTCGCAGAGACTCGCAGAGACTCGCAGAGACTCGCAGAGACTCGCAGAGACTCGCAGAGACTCGCAGAGACTCGCGGAGACTCGCAGAGACTCGCAGAGACTCGCAGAGACTCGCAGAGACTCGCAGAGACTCGCAGAGACTCGCGGAGACTCGCAGAGACTCGCAGAGACTCGCAGAGACTCGCTCTCTCCCACTGTCAGCTCGGAGACGGTAACTGCCGGGACGCTATACGTAAAGTTAACAACATGTCCATCTGAACACCATTTATCACTGCTCACATCGTGTTCGGACAGGTTTAGATCTCGGAGGCGACTGCTGAGTACGGATTCGGCCATAGTTTGGCTTCCCCTGCCTTCGCTCGATCGCCTGCCTGTGGTATATCACGCCGTCGTGGCGTGATGGCGCTGACGGGATAGCGCGGTTACAAGTGCAGTCGAGTTCCGACACGTCGACGTCGGGCGCATCAGCGGCCTCCCCGTCACCATCGCCGTCATCAGTACACCCCAGGTGACTCGGCGCCGGGCGTTACCGTCAGGTCACGTGACCGGCTCGGTGAATGACGGCGTCAGTGGCGGCGTCAGTGACGCGTCACGCCGCGTCACGCCGGCCGCGGCGGCGGCGGTGACCGAGCGGCATCCGGGCAGGCTATTTCGGCCGCCGCCCGGGCCGCGGCGATGCCAAGTGACGCGACACGCGGGCTGACGGCCCCTCCCCTGCTTTGCCGCCCCGACCCGACCGTCGCGGACAGGTGTCGGATGTCTCCGGCAGCACTGTCCTGATGGCTGGACGTGTCGGCCGCCGGCCGGAACACACCCACACGCGCACGCTGTCGGGTGCGGGGACGTGTGCCGGGTGGCCGTCACGGTCAGAAGTATGTGGTACACTAGCCACGGTGCGCTCCGCGGAGTCGGTATCGCCAGCCACTGATTATCAGATATCGGAGCCGTGTTCTGAAGCCCGCCGCCGTGGCTTCGGGAGGCTGGTGCCGTAACCCGAAGCGGTCGGTCCGGCTGTGCTGCCGGAGCGTGCCTGTTCGGGCGATCACCGCCAGATGCTCGGGACTCGGTCCATGATATCGCAGCACATGGTCTGCAAGGCCGCTGACTGTGGCGTTCCTGATCGGTATCTCGGCGAGTCCGAGTCGCACGGAGATGGTGTTCTGACCTTGCTCAGTGGAGTCCGATCACCACCGTCCGGGTGTTTACAGTCGCTCTTGGGCCAACACAGCGGTGTCACAGGAGAGGGGAGGGGGGGGGGGCATCGGGTACTCCGAATTGTTGTGTCTGTCGGCGGCCCAGATGCCGACCTGGCAGCCCGCTGGGAGGCGACTGACCGGCTGAGAAGAAGGACCAGACGACACAGACACAGACAATGGACGTCCTTGCTGCTGGCGGCAGCTATGTCTGCGGTGGCTTGCTAGGTGATCTGTGACCAGGATTGGCCGTCCTGCCTCCCTGCCGGGCCTCACCACAGTCGGCGCCGTGCATGTGTGTATGTATGTCTGGCAGGAGGCCAGGCGCGTCCTTGCACGCTGATTGTTGACTCGAGGGGGGGGGGGTCGGATGCTGAGTCAGGGGGAGGGGGGTCGGATGGGCCCCCCGGCTGCCGGTCCGTCTCCGGCCGCCGGCTTCCTGTCTCACTGTGTGTCAATAGTGGCCACCGGAGGCAGGCGGCGGTGCTGCTCCGTACCCGTCCAGCAGCTGCTCATCAGCTCGGCAGACCAGTCACATGGCACGGCGTGGGGTGCCGGTGATGACTGCCAGACGCCCCGGGGCCGCCGTGGACCCGGTGCCGGCTGTATAGCTTACAGCGGCCGTGAAAGGCGCACTATTTACACCACGGTGGCAAGTCTACGCCGCGATTTACACTGCACTGGGGAAAGTTAGGCCGTGACTTAGACCGCTGGCAGTTGTGACGCGTTGGTGATTTATAATCAGTCGGTATTTGGCGTATGGTTTCCACTGCTCCTGCATGGCCGGCGGTATGCCATCAGAGCTCGCCGGCTGTCATCAGAGTCATCAGAGCGCGGCGGCTGTCGGGTGGCGGTGCCGGTTAGCTTTCCGATCTTATCGCGCCGTAAGCACTGAGTCGCTATCGGTCGCACCGCTGGCATCGGGCCTGGGTGTGCCGCAGCCTAGATGGCGGCCTGCGACTTCCGAGTGGGACGCTTCAGTCCTGATCTGCCGTGTCGAGTGTCGCCTCTCACTCCCAGGCTCATTCATAACAGCTGATTTGCGGCCAGGTGTGGTGCTCGAGGTGCTCGATGTGCTCGAGGTGCTCGAGGTGCTCGAGGTGCGACCTCTCGTCAGCACACCACGGCTCAGTTAATCTGCTCGAGTCGGCACGAATGCTGGGCAGGTGTTGAGGCGGTGGATGTAACACTGGTGTCCTTCCAAACTACACAGTAATACAGCACAGTACTGTCTCGTTCACGCCGTTGAAGTCGTCCCCGGGACACGGTAGTGACGACGTCAGGAGGGGGGGGGGGGGGGGGGGGGCAGGGGCAGTAGAGGCGCCGTGTCGCTGTTGGCAGCTGCTGTGGTGGACTGTCACCCCTCCTCCCCTCCCTCCCTCTCCCTCCCTCCCCCTCCCTCCTATGCCGTGCTCACCTCTGCCTCAGGGACCCGCGAATCCGCGCTGCAATGCTCAAATACTGCCCACCGAACCGCCCGTGGACGTGCGAGAGTTACGTGTGTACTCACAAGAGCTCGGCACTAACATCACCAAAGTTATTGTTTTGAGACGTGTCGCCGGGTTTATTCATGGAGCGGTTGAGGGTTCGCGGCGGTTCTGCTCAAATGGGACCAAACCATACCTCGCGGGCTGCCGACCCTGTGTTGCCCTGTGTGACCCTGTGAAACCCCGTGGGACCCCCTGTGACCCGTGTGCCTCCCCCTGTGACCCGTAGGACCCCGTGTGGCCCTGTGTGACCCTGTGTTGCCCTGTGCCCCCGTGTGACCCCGTGTGACCCCGCGTGACCCCCTGTGACCCGTGTGACCCCCTGTGACCCGTGTGACCCCCTGTGACCCGTGTAACCCCGTGTGGCCCTGTGTAACCCCGTGTGATCGGTCTGCTCAGCTGTCCGCCTCTGCCGCCTGATTAGGCCCACTAACCGTCAGTCGGCACTGACGAGGCCACTGATGATGTGGGATTGGTGATGGATGTGACGGCCCGTGTCAGGCAGGCGGGCACGGCGCCCCTCAGACCGCCCCCGGACCGTCTGCGCCTCAGCTGTCCCCGCCGTGACTCGTCCAGTCTGACCTCTGACCTCTGGCTGAGACGGAGTGACGCTGGCGCTGCGCAGACGCTGTGGGCCGTTACGGACGTCACAGATGCGGACCTGTCTAGTGACGCACCTCCGTCACGGCTGACCGCAGACGGCGTCTGCAGATTAATCATCTGACCCGTTCATGTTGAAATATAAGAAGCGCCCAAACTCGTACGGTGACCGCCTTATTGGGCTGGTGACGTGATCGGTCGGGGTCTGCGGGGAGCGGCGATACGCGGCGATACGCGGCGATACGCGGCGGCCGGCCTGCGCACGTCAGCCGCCCGGCTCATTAATTCCCAGTCCAAGTATGTCTCGCGGTGGCTACCGGCCTCTAGCCATACGCGGCGACAGACGGTAACGACTGACGGGGGGGGGGGGGGGGGGTCCGGTAGGGCAGTGGCCTTGACCCGTCAGTCAGAGGCTCACAGTCCCAGTGTCTGGTGGAGGAGACGTCAGCCGGCCGGCCGCCGGACGGTGTGACGGTGTAGTAGTCGGGTGTACCCAGCCGTCTCTCGCGGCTGGGTGGACAGCAGACCCGGGTCCCGGCCGGCCGCCGGACGGTGTGACGGTGTAGTAGTCGGGTGTACCCAGCCGTCTCTCGCGGCTGGGTGGGACATCAGACCCGGGTCCCGGCCGGCCGCCGGACGGTGTGTCGGTGTAGTAGTCGGGTGTACCCAGCCGTCTCTCGCGGCTGGGTGGACATCAGACCCGGGTCCCGGCCGGCCGCCGGACGGTGTCTCGGTGTAGTAGTCGGGTGTACCCAGCCGTCTCTCGCGGCTGGGTGGACATCAGACCCGAGTCCCGGCCCGCCGCCGGACGGTGTGTCGGTGCCGCTCTGTCAGCCCGTCTGTTAACCCGTATGTCAGTCCGTCTGTCAGTCTGAGGCCGGCCCCAGTGATGCAGGCCGGCCTGGGGATCAGGGAGTCTGGCCGTGTTATGGCTGGGTCTATGGACGGGGCCGGCGGCACAGTGGACTGGTCAGTAGCGGGGCCGGCCTGCTGCTCTTAATCTGCCCACAGTCCGGCTGAAGATCGAGTCCGCTGCTGTGTGATGCAGTCACGGCTCCCGTCCCCCGCCCATATACGGTCATATCGGCTAAGTCGCCCGGTCAGACTTGGTTAAGTCGGGGAGATTACGTTTGGCAGCGCTGGGTTGCCATGCCGGCTTTCCGTTGGCATGTGTGCTGCTATGGCTGGTCTGCGTTTGTGCTGTTCTGCGTCCGTGCATGTGTCACGATGTTCAGCGCGGTTTGAATGTGACGTCAACGAAACCGTGCCTTGTGGCAGGTCAACGCGAGCCTTTGTCGCGTGCTGATGGCAGTTTCTTGGGAACCTATTGTGCGAAAACGATTAGTCTGTTTTGGTGCTAAGAATAACGGATACCGTTTGAATTACCTTTTTAAAAAAAATTGTTTGATGACTCCAATGGAAGTCTGGTTTCACGATGACGAAGAAAGTAGCAATGGGAGTAGACAAATGTGTCGGCCAAAGTCGAATCACACTTCACAGTGTGTTTGCGTCACAGCTTCAGTGAGGGTCAGTATCAGCTGTTTATGTTTAGTCCCTACTTTACATGAAAGCATGACATTGTCTTGGCGCAAAGAGTAAGCCTATTTCAGGATCGTTTTTCGTCATACAGTATGCATGAAGAGCCGTTCTAACTGCGATGCATTGCGCCAGATTGCCATTCTCCGCAGCAGCGCCTGACGTGCTTGGCTGTAGTGTTTAGACACCCCCCCCCCCCCTCTCCTCTCCAGAGAGGCTTGGCAGGTTTGGACTGGTCGTGTCCCCCCTCCAGAGAGGCTTGGCAGGTTTGGACTGGCCGTGTCCCCTCTCCAGAGAGGCTTGGCAGGTTTCGGCTGACCGTGTACCCCCTCCAGAGAGGCTTGGCAGGTTTGGACTGACCGTGTCCCCCCTCCAGAGAGGCTTGGCAGGTTTGGACTGGTCGTGTCCCCCCCCCCCCCCCCTCCAGAGAGGCTTGGCAGGTTTAGACTGGCCGTGTCCCCTCTCCAGAGAGGCTTGGCAGGTTTGGACTTGCCGTGCCCCCCCCCCCCCCCCCCAGAGAGGCTTGGCAGGTTTGGACGGGCTGTGCCCCCCCCCCCTCCAGAAAGGCTTGGCAGGTTTGGACTGGCCGTGCCCCCCCCCCCCCTCCAGAGAGGATTGGCAGGTTTGGACTGGCCGTGTCCCCCCTCCCCCCTCCAGAGAGGCTTGACAGGTTTGGACTGGCCGTGTCCCCCCCCCCCCCTCCCTCCTGAGAGGCTTGGCAGCTTTGGACTGGCCGGTTTGGACTGACCGGTTTGGACTGACCGTGTCCCCCCCCCCCCCCCCCCCAGAGAGGATTGGCAGGTTTGGACTGGCCGTGACCCCCCCCCCCCCCCTCCCTCTCCAGAGAGGTTTGGCAGGTTTGGACTGACCGTGACGCTCCTCCAGAGAGGATTGGCAGGTTTGGACTGGCCGTAACCAGCAGCCGTGTCGGGCGGTTCGTGCACGGGAGCACTGCATTTACCGTGCACTTCCCCAGCATCAAAACGTCGAAGCTGACGCCTTTACGCCGCAGCGGTGCAGTCTGCTGTGCTGGCTGTGGTGTGCCTGTTGACCATCATCGTGCCGGTGCGGTCCGTTCGCCGCCGCCGCCAGTACAGATGCTGTGGCGCCGCTCCCCGGGTGGTGGTGTTGCTCGGCCAGCGGGCCGGCCCGTTCGCCGCCGCCGCCGCCAGTACAGATGCTGTGGCGCCGCTCCCCGGGTGGTGGTGTTGCTCGGCCAGCGGGCCGGCCCGTTCGCCGCCGCCGCCGCCGCCAGTACAGATGCTGTGGCGCCGCTCCCCGGGTGGTGGTGTTTGGTCGGCCAGCGGGACCGGCCACGTATTCCAGCCGGACAAATATTCGGCCAGTTTATGTGTCTGGCCATTTGCATTTCGCAGAATACATACTGGAAGGCCTGGTGTAAAAATCCAGTGAATTATCTGTTTAGACCCAGCTTGGGATGCCCGGCTGCTGGCCGAGCCGTTGTTCGAGAGGACTTGCCTCCGGGCCGGCCGCCCCCGCCCCCGCCTCTGCCTCGCTGTGCCGGAAACTGACGCTGCAGCGTCGGTCGGTGTACCGAGCAGCGCGGCGGCGGCGGCGTCCTGGGAGGCAGGGAGGGAGGTGTAGGCGGTGTGTGAGACGTGTGACACGTATGTCGTCTGTGGCCTCTCTCTGGGGCCGACGTGTTGTGGTGTTGGCCGAGGCCGTACTGTCCCCTGGGATCGGCCTCAGTTGGGCGGGGTCGGCACGGCTGAATATTGAATGCCCTGTCTGGCGGCGTCCTATTGATGGCTGCGTGGCGGTGTGACCCGTGGGACCTGCCGCCGCCGCCGCTGTTATTGCCCTCAGTCCGTCGGTGGCAGCCCTCCCCCCCCCCTCCCCCCCAGTCCCACCCCACCTGTCACTGACCCACTTCCAAGTCGTACGGCAGGTAATGCCTGGACGAAATGTCAGCCGGAGGAAGAAATGTGTCTGTGTTTGTATTCCGCGTCGCCTAGTGACGCGGTCGTAAGCAGCCTACTGCCCGCCGGTCGCGGTCGTAAGTCAGCCTACTGCCCGCCGGTCGCGGTCGTAAGGCAGCCTACTGCCCGCCGGTCGCGGTCGTAAGGCAGCCTACTGCCCGCCGGTCGTGGTCGTAAGGCAGCCTACTGCCCGCCGGTCGCGGTCGTAAGGCAGACTACTGCCCGCCGGTCAGGCAAAGTTGCAATGTATCACAGATGTGTCCGTTGCTGCACTACTTCCTACTAGTACAGAACAGAAGAACCGAATCAGTTGTCAGTTACTTGCCGCTGTGGTGCTGGGGATGCTGCTGCTGCTGCCTGTCAGCGGCGGACACTGCTGTCGGCGTCTGCCGGGGCCGCATGGGAAGACCGGCCTGTCCCGGAGCTGCGTCCTGGTATTCCGTGCCTGTGCTGTCCCCTGCTGCCTCCTGCCTGTCGGCGGCGGACACTGCTGTCGGCGTCTGCCGGGGCCGCATGGGAAGACCGGCCTGTCCCGGAGCTGCGTCCTGGTATTCCGTGCCTGTGCTGTCCCCTGCTGCCTCCTGCCTGTCGGCGGCGGACACTGCTGTCGGCGTCTGCCGGGGCCGCATGGGAAGACCGGCCTGTCCCGGAGCTGCGTCCTGGTATGCCGTGCCGCCGCAGCGTCCGTCCCCTATCTGCCGGCCTTCCTGTGTTGGCCGCCTCGCTGGCACTGCCGGCCCCGGGGACAGTGGCCGGAATCGCGCGCGCTGTGTGGGGACGGGACACGGCTGCAACTGAGCGGCAAAGCCGCGGGGAAACGATTCGACTGCCAAATAAAGCCAAACAGGCATCGGATTATCCGAGATCTTCACCAACTTTTGATGTGAAAATGAAAACCGCTGTTTGATTAGCTGTTTAAGAAGGTTCTTCTTGATATCGGTCCCCACGGTAATATTTTGCCGTAGCCTGGTAATTGTTATCGTCCGCCTGCAGCACAGCGTGTTTGTCAGTCATGTGCGCAGCAGCTGTCTTTGTAGCGCGACGACGTGATGAACAATAGACACAGCGGGTGAGCCACACTGCTGGCACGATTGTCAGCAATGAAGACAGCGGCGTTGTTGGGGACGGCGGGTGTGGCAAATTCCAGGCTGCCTTTATTTCTAAGGTGTCGCTGTGCGGTGACTGTCGCCGTCTCGTGTTACCGTTGTCCTCGACAGGTATGCTCGCTGACACGTCTGGCCCCGTACTGGTAATTGGTTGACCTTGTACGGGTCTGGCCCCGTACTGGTAATTGGTTGACCTTGTACGGATTGGTGTTTTTGCAGCCCCGGCGGCGTGAGCCTTGTTAGGAACCGAGTTACGTCACCGGTATTAACCGTGTACATACGGTTAATCACGTACAGACATTCATAACATTTTCACAAAGACTCAGCACACAAACAACAACAATCACACATCGCCAGCACTTTCACCACTCTGACCTGCTGTTGCCGCCTGTGCCTGGCCACCTGATTTTCGAATAGCCGCTCGGCGGGCTGGTAGCTGGGCCTACGTGATCTGTTCCTTAGTTTTGGTTATTTTTTTTTGTTTCATTTGTTTCCTCTGGAGAAGCGCTATTATTTAAGCTTTTGCTTTTGCGCTAATCCATTATTGTTCTGTTTGATTTGATGTCCCTTTGTTAGCAAAATAAACGAACTGAACTGAACATAAGTCACGCTGACGTTGCCCTGACCCTGTGCCGCAGACGTGAAGCGGAAGACCATCTACGAGTACCACCGGATCGACATGAAGGGCTACACCATCAGCAACAACACGGCCCTCGTGTTCACTGCTCAGCCGACCTGCGTGTCACTGCAGACGTGCGACAAGTGCCTCAACCACCCCTCCATCGACTTCAAGGTACAGTCCGCCGGGTGGCAACGGCCGCGCTCAGGGAAACTGACCAGAAACACCCGAACTATTCGAGAACGTTTGAACGATCGAAGGCGCTCGTTGAGTTTGGTCTGCGTTTAAACTTTAAACAACAGACCGTTTGCATTTGATTTCCGCCGTTTGTTCTAGCCCAGAGCCCACTAACCCTTAGGTCTGGTCTGGTCTGGCGTACAGCGTCACGCCTCTGTGACTGCCTGTCTCTCAGTCTGTCGCCTGTTTCCGTGTCTGTCCGTGTCTGACCGTGTGTCCGTGTCTGTCCGTGTCTGACCGTGTCTGACCGTGTCTGTCCGTGTCTGACCGTGTCTGTCCGTGTCTGACCGTGTCTGTCCGTGTCTGACCGTGTCTGTCCGTGTCTGTCCGTGGCTGTCCGTGGCTGTCCGTGGCTGTCCGTGTCTGACCGTGTCTGTCCGTGTCTGTCCGTGTATGTCCGTGTATGTCCGTGTCTGACCGTGTCTGTCCGTGTCTGACCGTGTCTGTCCGTGTCTGACCGTGTCTATCCGTGTCTGTCCGTGTCTGTCCGTGTATGACCGTGTCTGTCCGTGTCTGTCCGTGGCTGTCCGTGGCTGTCCGTGTCTGACCGTGTCTGACCGTGTCTGACCGTGTATGACTGTGTCTGTCCGTGTCTGTCCGTGTCTGTCCGTGTCTGTCCGTGTATGACCGTGTCTGACCGTGTCTGACCGTGTCTGACCGTGTCTGTCCGTGTATGACCGTGTCTGACCGTGTCTGTCCGTGGCTGTCCGTGGCTGTCCGTGTCTGACCGTGTCTGTCCGTGTCTGACCGTGTCTGTCGCATATTGTCCGTGTCTGACCGTGCCTGTCCGTGTCTGACCGTGTCTGTCCGTGTCTGACCGTGTCTGTCCGTGTCTGGCCGTGTCTATCCGTGTCTGTCCGTGTCTGACCGTGTCTGTCCGTGTCTATCCGTGTCTGTCCGTGTCTGTCCGTGTCTGTCCGTGTCTGTCCGTGTCTGACCGTGTCTGACCGTGTCTGACCGTGTCTGTCCGTGGCTGTCCGTGGCTGCCCGTGGCTGTCCGTGTCTGACCGTGGCTGTCCGTGTCTGACCGTGTCTGTCCGTGTCTGACCGTGTCTGTCGCATATTGTCCGTGTCTGTCCGTGTATGTCCGTGTCTGACCGTGTCTGACCGTGTCTGACCGTGTCTGACCGTGTCTGACCGTGTCTGGCCGTGTCTGACCGTGTCTGACCGTGTATGTCCGTGTCTGACCCTTTCTCTGGTGTCTGTCGCCTGTTGTCCGTGTTTGTCCGTGTCTGTCCGTGTCTGTCCGTGTCTGTCCGTGTCTGTCCGTGTCTGTCCGTGTGTGTCCGTGTCTGACCGTGTCTGTCCGTGTCTGTCCGTGTCTGTCCGTGTCTGACCGTGTCTGACCGTGTCTGACCGTGTCTGACCGTGTCTGTCCGTGTCTGTCCGTGTCTGTCCGTGTCTGTCCGTGTATGACCGTGTCTGACCGTGTCTGTCCGTGTCTGACCGTGTCTGACCGTGTCTGATCGTGTATGTCCGTGTCTGTCCGTGTCTGACCCTTTCTCTGGTGTCTGCCGCCTGTTGTCCGTGTTTGTCCGTGTCTGTCCGTGTCTGTCCGTGTCTGTCCGTGTCTGACCTTTTCTCTGTGTCCGGTAGTGTGCCTGGTGCGAGTCGACGAAGCGCTGCTCGGATGGCCTCGACCGTCACCGGCAGAAATGGCTCGAGTCGCGCTGCGACGACAACCTGCTGCAGGACGCGACTCAGTGCGGCAAGACGCCCACGTCGACGACGCCGCCCACGGACGGCATCGTCAGCTCCAGCGTCAGTCCCGACTCCGCCCGCCTGCCGTCCGGCCCCGGCCCCGCCCCAGCCGCCCACAGCGACGGAGGAAAACAGGGTACGGCCGGCCTGCAGCCTGGCGTAATGTGGGGAAACGTGGGATCGGAGGAGATTTTGGAATGATTTGTGGAAGCGTCGGAGAGGATTGCCACTGACAACCACTTGTAATGTAACTAGTACTGACACGTTGTTAGTGTCAGGAGGGTTTCTGTTCCGCCGTTGCCCGGCTTTGTCGATCCTCAGTGAACTGGCCGTGCGTTTGTGATAAAGTTGTGATGACAATAGCGGCTGACGGTGAGCCGTGTGACCTGCTTCCTCAGCAGGCGGGCGGCGGTATGTCGTCCTCGGCCGTGGCCACGGTGGTGGGGCTGGTGTTGCTGGTGGTGGTCGTCGGCGGCTGGGTCATGTACGCCTATCTGTTCCCGCACTCCACCTCTGGACAGATTCTCATCAGGGTAAGGCCACATCACTGCAGCTCGCACGCGCAGGCCGACTGACGCTCAAACGGCCGCTCCTGCTATTCTTACTCAAACTTGCCAGAGTAAAAAACACCGATACCTGCAGTCAGTTTTGGATACGACCTAGCTGCTTTCTCGGTCTGTCCTGTAACTCTTGGCATTATTGTGCCGGTTTGAGTGTGTTCCGCTGTCGTGTAGTACTCTCTTCTGAGCCGCCCCGTGTCCCTGCGTTTCAGTACCGGCCGAGTCAGTGGCGAATGCGCCGCGGTGAGGCGCGCTACACCGCCGCCTCCATACACATGTAGTCGCCGGCAGCGCCGCCCAGTGGCCGGCGGACGAAGCTGCACTGTCAGCAGCGTCCGACAGGTGGCGGGCCGCGCGGATTCTCGTGGCATTATCCCCAGGACGCCCAGTCTTTCCCGCTCACCGCGCCCGCGCTCCTCGTGAGTCGCCACACCGACCGCCTCTGCCGAGCCGAGCCGACGGAAATCCAAGCCGAGAGTGTTGTTTGTGATATTATTTTTGACACGCCGAGACGAATGTGTGTGCGAAGCGGCCTGCGGGTGCGGGGGGCGGCCCAACTCAGTCGCGCTGAGACACTGGGGCTCCGGGGAAGCCGGCCATCCTAACGACTAGTGTACCAAAACTGCTGACGCCTGAGACGCTGCAGGGCGCGTGCTGCGTGTGCCGTGTTGTGCCGCCTCGCGAGGCAGGGGCGACTGGAGGCGCCGCTATCGACCTTAGAACAAGTGTGGTTCACCCCGCGATGACGTGCTTATCGCGTGCCGTCGCCGGTGCGGCGTCCGGCCGAGAAACAATGGGCCGCGTGATCGACAGCGACGCCGGCCGGCGTGTCACTGAGGGAGTGGAGAGGAGCGTAGAACCCGCGGCAGTGTGTTCCGAGTGGAATGTGGAGCACACGTGAGAGCGTGTTGTGGCCGGCGTGGCTCTGGCGGAGCAGCAGAGCCGCGCGGGTGGTTTCCAGAGGTGCATGTGGGTGCGTTGTGAGCGTCAGGACTGGCCTGCGCTCTGTCCGCCGGAGGGAGCCGTCTGCTTGTGTGTCTGTCTGTCTGTCTGTCTGTCCGGCGCGTGGGCCGTGACACGCTCCGGCATCCAAAACAGCGAGGCATGAAATAGAATGTGCGTCGCGGACCGCTGCCCAACTGCATAATACCGGGCACGAGCGCGACAGTGGCGCCGCCCTATGCTGAAGGTAGCACTGTACCTTACTGGCCACGGCGGTAGATGGCACGAGCAGTTGGCTGCAGTTGCCACTAGTTTTATAAATCGACTCACTGTTTTAGTATGAAGCTGCTTTTGAGATCATTTCTCGCACTGTTACTGTTCAACTTTCAGACCATTTTGTGAGTTGTAGCGAGTCGACGTCCTTTCAAAGGTGTCTTCATACGCTGTATTTGTCGTCGTCAGAAGTTGACTGTCTGCAATGTGTTTTGCTGCTGCTTCTTGACGTTTTCCGGCACCGTTTGTTCGGCTTCACTGTGTTTAATTGATGCTCGCACAGCCAGCGTTCGCACGCTGTGGCTCCCACGAGGCCTTGCCGTGTCGGCTGGTGAAGCACGTGCTTGTTCATAATCCAGCCGCTCTTTATTCGATATCCCACATAGAGGCTTTGTGCATTCTGGGGGTGCGGAATACACGGTGAATGTTATTGTTGTTGTTATTGTTGTAGACGTTACTCCAAATTGGTCACGGATGATCTGTAAAACTGGTAGTCTATCGATGATGAATTTCTAACATAACTGACGGTTAACCCGCGAGTTACTGGGGGGGGGGGGGGGGGGGGCTATTTTTTGCCCCCTCCCCCTCCCGTTATTTTGCAATAACTCCTCAACGAACACCCGTATCGTCACCAAACTTGCAGTAACTTCTCTCACATCAATTCTACACATGTTGGCAAAATACAAAATATGAGGCTATGATAGGTCAACCGGGAATGACGTCAGAGTGACGTCATGTTCTTCGGTTTTTGTTGCAAAATAATGGTTTGCGGAAAACGCTGTCAAAGGTACGATATTTGAGATAAACTAAATTGTATTAAATCAATTACTGACAATAGACCGGGCTATCAAACTGCAATCTCTAATTTTTTAGTTTTTTTTATTAAAAATTGAGAAATCCAAAGAAATTTTGTTTTGTTTTTACAAAATTTTCAAGAAAAAATCAGAATTTTCCAAAAAAAACGGAATATATGTGATCGAGACGTATGCGGTGAATATGTGTACCAAATTTAAAGTCGATATCTTTGAAATTGACCGAGTTATGACCTTTAAATGACAAAAATCGACCACTTCTCACAGCATTACTATGACAAAAAACGCATTTCCATTTTTGCTTTTTACTTCTATTTATATGGAACAAACAATGTTCTAAGGTCATTTTTCGCGTTCTAGACGAAAAACAAACCCATAAATATGTGTTACAACGCCTAATGACCGTAATCTGCAGCTTGACCTCGTGACCTCGGATGACCTTGACCTGACCCAAGGTCATAAACAGCTTATAAAGGTACTTAGAAGTGTCAGACACACGAATCATACAGATTTATCAACAGCTTATGCGTTTAATATCGCAATTTTGCGCGACAATTCCATCCATAGAGACCTTTTGACACGGTCAAACATTTTGTACTTGACCTGACCTGTGACGTCATCGGTGACCCCGAGGTCAACAATATTATGTTTCCCTCGATACATTTTCAAGGGCTATCGAATGACGTTTGAATTTTTACATTCGGTCCAGTAGTTCCGTTGATCAGAGGGGGGGGGGGGGGCAAAAAAATAGCCCCCCCCCCGTAAGTCGCGTTATGAAATATACCCCAGTAACTCGCGGGTTAACTCCCGTAACACGTTCTCTACATACTCGGCTCCATCCTCGCGGCGTTGACTGTTAGCAGGGACGTCACCGGCGGGGGTCGTGACCCCCCCCCCCCACACACACACACACACGCACGCACACACACACACACACACACACACACACACACACACACACACACACACACACACACACACACACCACACACACACACACACACACACACACACACACACACACACACACACACACACATACACACACACACACACACACACACACACACACACACACACACACACACACACACACACACACACACACACACACACACACACACACACACACACACACACACACACACACACACACACACACACACACACACACACACCACACACACACACACACACACACACACACACACACACACACACACACACACACACACACACACACACACACACACACACACACACACACACACACACACACACACACACACACACACACACACACACACACACACACACACACACACACACACACACACACACACACACCCACACCCCCCCCCCCACACACACACACACACACACACACACACACACACACACACACACACACACACACACACACACACACACACACACACACACACACACACACACACCACACACACACACACACACACACACACACACACACACACACACACACACACACACACACACACACACACACACACACACACACACACACACACACACACACACACACACACACACACACACACACACACACACACACACACACACACACACACACACACACACACACACACACACACACACACACACACACACACACACACACACACACACACACACACACACACACACACACACACACACACACACACACACACACACACACACACACACACACACACACACACACACACACACACACACACACACACACACACACACACACACACACACACACACACACACACACACACACACACACACACACACACACACACACACACACACACACACACACACACACACACACACACACACACACACACACACACACACACACACACACACACACACACACACACACACACACACACACACACACACACACACACACACACACACACACACACACACACACACACACACACACACACACACACACACACACACACACACACACACACACACACACACACACACACACACACACACACACACACACACACACACACACACACACACACACACACACACACACACACACACACACACACACACACACACACACACACACACACACACACACACACACACACACACACACACACACACACACACACACACACACACACACACACACACACACACACACACACACACACACACACACACACACACACACACACACACACACACACACACACACACACACACACACACACACACACACACACACACACACACACACACACACACACACACACACACACACACACACACACACACACACACACACACACACACACACACACACACACACACACACACACACACACACACACACACACACACACACACACACACACACACACACACACACACACACACACACACACACACACACACACACACACACACACACACACACACACACACACACACACACACACACACACACACACACACACACACACACACACACACACACACACACACACACACACACACACACACACACACACACACACACACACACACACACACACACACACACACACACACACACACACACACACACACACACACACACACACACACACACACACACACACACACACACACACACACACACACACACACACACACACACACACACACACACACACACACACACACACACACACACACACACACACACACACACACACACACACACACACACACACACACACACACACACACACACACACACACACACACACACACACACACACACACACACACACACACACACACACACACACACACACACACACACACACACACACACACACACACACACACACACACACACACACACACACACACACACACACACACACACACACACACACACACACACACACACACACACACACACACACACACACACACACACACACACACACACACACACACACACACACACACACACACACACACACACACACACACACACACACACACACACACACACACACACACACACACACACACACACACACACACACACACACACACACACACACACACACACACACACACACACACACACACACACACACACACACACACACACACACACACACACACACACACACACACACACACACACACACACACACACACACACACACACACACACACACACACACACACACACACACACACACACACACACACACACACACACACACACACACACACACACACACACACACACACACACACACACACACACACACACACACACACACACACACACACACACACACACACACACACACACACACACACACACACACACACACACACACACACACACACACACACACACACACACACACACACACACACACACACACACACACACACACACACACACACACACACACACACACACACACACACACACACACACACACACACACACACACACACACACACACACACACACACACACACACACACACACACACACACACACACACACACACACACACACACACACACACACACACACACACACACACACACACACACACACACACACACACACACACACACACACACACACACACACACACACACACACACACACACACACACACACACACACACACACACACACACACACACACACACACACACACACACACACACACACACACACACACACACACACACACACACACACACACACACACACACACACACACACACACACACACACACACACACACACACACACACACACACACACACACACACACACACACACACACACACACACACACACACACACACACACACACACACACACACACACACACACACACACACACACACACACACACACACACACACACACACACACACACACACACACACACACACACACACACACACACACACACACACACACACACACACACACACACACACACACACACACACACACACACACACACACACACACACACACACACACACACACACACACACACACACACACACACACACACACACACACACACACACACACACACACACACACACACACACACACACACACACACACACACACACACACACACACACACACACACACACACACACACACACTTTTGAAAACCGCCCCCCCCCCCGGTTTTCACGGCAGAAATTGATCAACGAACGGGCGTTAAGCGCCCGCGACGCGAGATATCCCGTCAACCAAGGGAAATAATATGTATGTATATGAGCATGTGTGTATTATGTAGGTATATACATATAATAAGTAAAGGAATCTTGTATTGAGCGGCCCGAACGTAGCCATTGTTTTCGAAGTTATTTCTTTTTTAACTACCTACTCGATGGATGTATCTCAAAATTTGCACACAAAACGTTCCCGTTTGATAAGTATAGCATGGAATCTTGTAATGCTGCGTTCTCGAATTTATGAGCAGAGTGCGACGACATAAGTACAACCCCGCTTCCCTTCGAAGCAGGGTTGTACTTATGACGGTACAATTAAGTTTCTACTTTGCAAACATCAGTGGAATAATCGAACGCGTTAAGCTGGTCAAAATAGCATCCATATAAAATGAATATTTGTCTGAGCTTTGAAGATGTTGACTCAGGAAATTAAGACATTAACTCGGAACCTATAGGGGGGGGGGTGGATGGAAGCCCCCCTAATATCTGAAAAACACGCAACATAGCGGCAAACGGAAAACGGCGTTGGACAGCTCATGACTAGATATATCTCTCGATAGATAGATAGATAGAGCTCGATAGATCTATCGAAGAGTTTCAGTTATTTTATGGTCAGGTCGATATTGAGCTCAACAGACTGCAGAGGTCACCAAAGAACATATTTCGGCCGCACACGGGTCACCTTAAAGGAAATAGTTCACCTTCGGAAATTTTTCAGAACACGATTTTATTATATTTTTTAATACAGTTTCTTTTTTTCTTTTCAAAAATGGTCCTACATCGCGCAAATTCAGGACAGAAGGTCGTAAATTATTACTGTTATGGTGTGCGTTATTGGTCTGCGCATGCGCCCTGGTAGTACTGGCACTCTCAGACGGTACGGTATATCATATATGCGCCGCATTCCTTCGCCAAAAAGTCAAATATCTTCGGCTGGAGAGTCTTTTCAGCCAAGAAAAGTTGCAGATAAGGATTTCTCAACAGGGGCTACAAAACTGCTATTTCAGTTCAAAATCTCATGTTGAAGGTGAACTATTTCCTTTAAAGGGAAATAATGACCTTTTGATTTTGTTAGCAACAATTTCTTAGGCTATTGTTATGTTTTTAAAATAATTTTATTTAAATTTAAGAATTAAATAAAATTATTCCCAAATTCAAAGTTGTAAGTTTGGAAAAAATACAAAACAAGTACCTTGTGTACTTCATGAAGGTCATTGACAAATTCGTCCTTCCCTACCATTGTTAACATCGAGTGCGGCATTTGTGGAGGCTCTGTGACATTTCTGATTTAACTGAGCGCTGCTCGGGCACCCGCTAGTAGCGCTTTCGTTCTCCATGGCAACCAGGCGTCAGCCAATCAAAAGCCAGAAAGGGAAGACGTTCTGGCTTTTCATTGGCTCACGCCTGGTTGCCATGGAGAACGAAAGCGCTACTAGCGTGCGTTCGAGCAGCGCTCTGATCCGTGAAGCAATCCGTGAAGCATCCGTGATGCATGACTTACTATCAGTATAAGTCATGAATAACAACAACATGCAAACTATACCAACTCGAATAAAATAAGAGCGGAATGGCAAGCTAGTATTTGCAAAGCACTCGGCACTGCGCCACAATAGCAAAGGTGAGGGAAATGCATATTGGATACAATATTATTACGTCACAAGTTCCTGAAGTGTCAACTGCTATGAAATACAGTGATAAAATACCTTTAATAATGATTAACAAGAAAATTCAAACTTAAAAACAATAATTTGAATAAGTCTTTAATTAGCTTTCAACTCGAAATCAGATATATTTTGCAATGCTACACAAGAATGGCACCAGTGACGTCATTAACAAAGCCTGCTACGGGACTTGGGTATACTAATCAGAGCGCTGTTCGGCACACGCTACTAGCGCTTTTCGCTAGCTGACGTCACAATTACGTCACGGAAACAGACGCAGCAGGAAACAGACAGAACTCACAGAAGCACTTCCAGACTGCTTCAGGGGCACATCACATCTGTTTGTTTTCATTTCAGTTTGATTTGTCTCATGCGCCACTATTGAAACACATCCGCTAGCGCTTTCGCCGCTTCTGCGATTTTCCACTAGCAGAAATAGCCTCTCCGCAGGGTCCACGGTTCCTATCATGACGTATTCCCATTCTGGTTTTTCATTGGCTGACGCCTGGTTGCCATGGAGAGCGAAAGCGCTAATAGCGCTACTAGCGGCCGCTAGCGTGTGTCCGAACAACGCTCAGGAACAACTCGCCAAGTGCGCCGAGATGGTTAAGTGCGCCGAGAAGCATGACAATGACTTTGTAAACAAATCGCCGACGCTAAATAGGTCGCCGTCGATGTGCATCGATGAGCTTCTGATTTAATTGCCAGTTTTGTGTTATTGTTCGTTAGTTTTTTTGGGAAAAATTATTATTTTTCATGATAAAATAAAGCATAGTGTTATATACAGCCACAGACAAACTATACACAACTCCTAATGTTGAAAACAAATGAATCGATTTTCACAAATTGAGGGTCGCAACCACTAACTATGCCGCGTTGATGTGCATCGATGAGCTTCCGATTTTATTGCCACTTTTTCCAATCGCTGTTAGTTTTAGAAGATCGCCGGGCATATATTCACAACAAGCAGAACGCACAATATATTTTCCACTCCATTGCGTTAAAAACAATACGGGAAAAGCCCGCAGTTGGATGAGGACCAAAAGTACTTGACAAAAGGTCAGAAATAGTGCAAGTACCGGTCGTTAAAAGTGTGGAACGCTTATCAACTTTAACTTGAAATATCTTTCGGTAGGAAAGTTTTCATGCAAAATGTGATGAATTTACAATATATTTTGATCTCGTCTGGCGATTTCAAGTGCTAACTCCATTTTAGTGGAAAAGGTCATTATTTCCCTTTAACAAATCGTCTCTCTCGAGAATTAAGGAGCTAGCGATGCGCGAGAAGAAGAAAAAACACATTCGAAAGAGCCGGATTGTATTTACTGTATTTATGATTCCATCATCAGTTAGGTGAGGAGAGGCCATGAACAGGAAACATACTAAAAATAGTTTAATTGTTTTAATAAAAAATAACGTTCGATAGAAGCATGGCAAAGTGATACGGATCTCACTAATGTGTTTATCTCGTCGAAAAGCATCCAATGATATGTATTGCGACCTAGTTAGGTCACTGACTAGGTAACGCTGACCGACTGAGCTCAGATCAGGGTCACATTTCACATCGATGCGTCTCGACGAGCTAAACGCGATGGTAAAAACCCCATTGCTCATCTCAATTTGGTAAAATGTGTGTGTTTTTTGTTGTAAACTACACATGACCGCTGCTCGCTGCTGAACGATCGCGCTTCTTCGTCCAGACTTCTCCATTAAAGAAAATAGTTCACCTTGGACAAATTTTACCCAACACGATTTGATTATATTTTGTAATACAATTTCTTTTTATATTGTCAAAAATGGCCTTATATCGCGCCGATTCAGGACAGAAGGCCGTAAAATTGTATTGTTTATCAAAACTATATGCATACTCTCTGAGTCAGAGTCCTGACGTCACGCGAATGTAAAAAATGGTTCAGCCAATCAGATTAGAAAGTAGTCTCGTAAAGATAGACTCGCATTGGAGATGTGCCAACCGGCGGCCGGCGATTCGTTTGCTAGCACCAGCTGCAAGCTGATTGGCTGATGGTATAGCCTCTGCCCAGGCTAGAACCAGTACAACATTCTTTCGCCAGCACCGCATTCCTTCGTCAAAAATTCAAATATATTCGGTTGGAGAGTCTTTTCAGTCAAGAAAACTTGCAGATAGGGGTTTCCCAACACGGGCTACAAAACTGCTATCTCAGTTTAAAACTAATGTTGAAGGTGAACTATTTCCTTTAACTTTGTGTCAGCTTTTAGGGGACAATTTCAGCAGCTATTCAGACAGATCGATTGTTTGCCTTCATTTCAACCATCGGAATACCTATAGTCATAGATAACAGGAGACTCCTGTTATCTATGCTATCTATATCTCCTGTTATCTATGCTATAGTATATACACTATAGTGACAAGATGAACTTCGTTATGGGCGCCAAGTGACCATAAGTAGTCTGTGCTCCCAAAAACCCCAATCATCTGATCATCATCACCTGAGTTAATCTCGTAGATATCATAGGAGCAATGTGACATGGATCTTTGGACTTGGTACACTAATGGCGGATCTGATGAAATTTGGGCAAATTTAGTAATTTGCTGTGAATTTGCATTTGCATTTGTCTCCATTCACTTATAATGGAGAGGTTACTAAATCGACCTGAACTTAGGTGAGTCAGGTCACCGACATAAACAAATCCAAGATAGCTGAATCATAGGCAGGGCGCAACCAGGGGGGGGGGGGGGGGGCAATTGCCCCCCCCCCCCCTTACGGGTCACAGGGGGCCCGCCCAGATTGGCCCAGATACCATTTGCATTAGCTAAATGGCTTTCAAAAAGTCACAGAGGAGCCCTCAAACCAGGCAAGGGTCACTGGTGCATGTCAAGGGCCCTCAGAGACACTGAAGGGCTTTCGAAGCCGGCCCAGGGGGCCTCTTGGGCATGTAAAGGGGCCCATTGAGCCCATCGATGGGCCCACAAAAACTGTCCAGGGGCCTCTCGAGCATGTCCAGGGGCCCGTTTGAGCCCACTTAAGGGCGTAAAACATGCCCATGGACTTTTATAGCATGGCCTGGGGCCCATTGAGCCCACTCAGGGGCCCCAAAACCGGCCCAGGGGCCTCTAGAGCATGTCCACTTGTCCAGGGGCCAATTGAGCCCACCTACGTCCTAACAAACCTGCCCAGTGGCCTCTCGAGCATGTCCATGGGCCCATTGAGTATGTGCAGGGGCCTCTCGAGCCTGGTCAGGGGCCCATTATAGTCTGTTTTGGGGCCTCTTGAACCTGCCCAGGGGCCCATTATAATTTTCCCAGAGGCCCATCGAGTCTGTTCAGGGGCCTCTCGAACCTGCCCAGGGGCCATTAGAGCCTGTCCAGAGGCCTCTCGAGCTTGCCCAGGGGCCCATTGAGTCTGTTCAAGGGCCTCTTGAACCTGCCTAGGGGCCATTAGAGTCTGTTCCGGGGCCTCTCGAGCTTTCCCAATGGTCCATTGATCCTGTTCAGGGGCCTCTCGAACCTGCCCCGGGGGCTATTAGAGTCTGATCAGGGGTCTCTCGGCTTGCCAAGGGGCCATTGAGTCTGTTCAGGGCCCTCTCGAGCTTACCCAGAGGGCCATTGAGTCTGAACGGGGCCCTCGAGCCTGCCCAGGGGTTGCTAGCCGTCGCCTGGAGCGCCTGTTATAGCTGAGGCGCCTGCTAGCCGTGGTCGGCGCAGTCATAATGAGCGGTAATGTGCTGTACTCTGACCCACCTGGTGCAATGTTTTCTTGGGTTTAAAAATGGTGATTTGATAAGTCTGATGCGTTTTTGAATTCGGGGGGGGGGGGAATTAGGTGGTAGTGAAAAACAATTTAACAACTTTCCTCTCAGGAGAGAGTGTGCTGCAGTATTTGTCAGCCAGGGGCGTCGCCGACGGGAGGGTCGGGGGAGGTCTGGGAAAACTCCCCCCCCCCACACTTTTAGAAGGCGGGGAAGGGAGAGGGGGAGTCGACCCCCTCCCCCCTCCCCACTCACACACACACACACACACACACACACACACACACACACACACACACACACACACACACACACACACACACACACACACACACACACACACACACACACACACACACACACACACACACACACACACACACACACACACACACACACACACACACACACACACACACACACACACACACACACACACACACACACACACACACACACACACACACACACACACACACACACACACACACACACACACACACACACACACACACACACACACACACACACACACACACACACACACACACACACACACACACACACACACACACACACACACACACACACACACACACACACACACACACACACACACACACACACACACACACACACACACACACACACACACACACACACACACACACACACACACACACACACACACACACACACACACACACACACACACACACACACACACACACACACACACACACACACACACACACACACACACACACACACACACACACACACACACACACACACACACACACACACACACACACACACACACACACACACACACACACACACACACACACACACACACACACACACACACACACACACACACACACACACACACACACACACACACACACACACACACACACACACACACACACACACACACACACACACACACACACACACACACACACACACACACACACACACACACACACACACACACACACACACACACACACACACACACACACACACACACACACACACACACACACACACACACACACACACACACACACACACACACACACACACACACACACACACACACACACACACACACACACACACACACACACACACACACACACACACACACACACACACACACACACACACACACACACACACACACACACACACACACACACACACACACACACACACACACACACACACACACACACACACACACACACACACACACACACACACACACACACACACACACACACACACACACACACACACACACACACACACACACACACACACACACACACACACACACACACACACACACACACACACACACACACACACACACACACACACACACACACACACACACACACACACACACACACACACACACACACACACACACACACACACACACACACACACACACACACACACACACACACACACACACACACACACACACACACACACACACACACACACACACACACACACACACACACACACACACACACACACACACACACACACACACACACACACACACACACACACACACACACACACACACACACACACACACACACACACACACACACACACACACACACACACACACACACACACACACACACACACACACACACACACACACACACACACACACACACACACACACACACACACACACACACACACACACACACACACACACACACACACACACACACACACACACACACACACACACACACACACACACACACACACACACACACACACACACACCACACACACACACACCACACACACACACACACACACACACACACACACACACACACACACACACACACACACACACACACACACACACACACACACACACACACACACACACACACACACACACACACACACACACACACACACACACACACACACACACACACACACACACACACACACACACACACACACACACACACACACACACACACACACACACACACACACACACACACACACACACACACACACACACACACACACACACACACACACACACACTTACCCAGAGGATGAGCCGGCCAGCCCCGTCCCTCGCTGCCTGGACCCAGCACCGAATTTCGGCACAGACCAGCAATGCCGTACCGCGACCCCGCAGCCCCTGGGACGCGACCTGGTGATACCTGCGCGGCTGACACTGAGGCAAACCGCGCGGTGGGAGCTAGATCGGCCCCAGCGGACCGACAGACCCACACTTAACATCGGGCACTCCAATGCTCGATCGCTGGTGCCTAAGATGGATGACGTCAACAGGATGCTGCTGCAGCACGACCTAGATGTGTTGTGTGTCACCGAAACCTGGCTCACGGACCCGACGCAGGACAGGATTCTGGTGTTTCCTGGATACCGAATCGAGAGGAGAGACCGTCCGGCCCCTCCAGCCCGTGGACGCCGGGCAGCTGCTCGTGGCGGTGGAGTGGCTATAATCTACCGTGAAAACCTGACTGCAACTGTGCTACCGATCCCTACCGCCGGTTCATGCGAGACGCTGTGGCTCAGCATTAGTGGCGGAGGACGCCGCTCAGCCACAGTGGGCGTGGTCTACCGAGCCCCGTCGGTTCCGGTGGCCGGCGCGGTCGGTGATCTTCACGATCAGCTGCGAGCAGCACTGGGATACAGGAGGCCGACTTTCTGCCTGGGGGACACAAACATCAACCTGCTGCGTCCGGACGGCCCAGGTGTGCGACAGTACTGCGCGGCGCTGCACGAGCTGGACCTTCTACAGCTGGTGAAGGCGCCGACACACCTGGAGCCGTCCCACAGTCTCATCGACCACATCATCACCAACGTACCCGACCTCGACGCAGCCGTTCTACCGCCGACTGACGCAATAGCTGACCACCTGACCGTGATTGTCCGAGCTCCGTTCCGCCGGCCGAGCCGCCGCCCCGCCCCGTTTACTGCGCGCCCCTGGCGCAAGGTGAATTGGGATGCGGTGTGCCTGGACTTACTGCGTGCCGACTGGAGTACTGTTTACGGTGCGGCGGGCATAGATGAAAAAGTGAGTGAGTTTTTGCGCGTGTGGTGGGATGTGATGGACGTGCATTGCCCGCTGAAGAAGGTTACTCCTCGCCGCCCGCATTGTCCCTGGCTCGAGGACAGCTCAGAGCTCCAGGACCTGTTACATGAGAGAGACGAGGCGTACCGGGCGTGGCGGCGTTCCGACACGGACTCTGACAGGAGCGGATATCGGCGACTCCGGAACCGAGTGAAGGTCTGCTTGGCCAAATGTAAGCGTGCTTATCTATGTGGCCGCATGCTATCGGACCGCCGCGGTTTCTGGCGCAACATGCGTGACTTTGCTCTGCGCCCGGCCAAGGGTGGGGGAGGTGTCACCGAGCACCTGTCACCGGCACAGGCAGACGAATTCAACCGGCATTTTGCGACCGTCGGTCCTCGCATCGCCGCTGGACTAGCAGCCGGTGGCCCTCCTCCCCTCCCGCCGAGACCCCCTTTCGTCACCACAACAAGCATGCGTCTGGGGCCGGCAACTCTACCAGAGCTGTCATCAGCACTCCGTCAACTGTCCTCCTCAAGGGCAGTGGGACATGACGGTGTCCCTCTCCATGCTGTCCGTCAGTGTTTCCCTGTGCTCGGTCCTCACCTGCTACATCTAATTAATGTCTCAATCAGCTCGTGTGTCTTCCCGTCGGCCTGGAAACTTGCATCTGTCGTGCCACTGCATAAATCTGGCTCCCGTGATAATGCAGCTAATTTTAGACCGATTTCGATTCTGCCAGTCTTGTCTAAGGTGTGCGAAAAAGTAGTTTGCACTCAGCTGACGTCTTATCTTGTCTCATCTCATCTTTTATCGCCTTCACAATATGCTTACCGACAATGTCATTCCACGGAAGACGCCCTGATCGACGCTGTCGAATGGATGACGCGCCGCATTGACAGAGGGCATGTTGTTGCCGTCACTTCCATCGACCTAAGTCGCGCTTTCGACAGTGTTGATCATGGCGTCCTCCTAACGAAGCTGAACTGGTACGGGATCGATCCAGTGTGGTTCGGGAGCTATCTTGGTGGCCGGCGGCAGGTGGTGAGAGGTGGTTCCTTGTCCCTCCCACTGTCCCACGGAGTCCCGCAGGGCTCGTTAGTTGGCCCTATCCTCTTCAGTGTCTTCACGAACGACCTACCTTCCTATCTCCCCCACGGTCGCCTTATTTCTTATGCCGATGATACCCAACTCTTTGACTCTGCGCATCCTGATGACATTACTTCACTTAAAACCCGGCAGGAGGAGACCATTCTCACAGTTCAATCCTACTTCACTTTAAATTCACTGAAAATGAACCCGACCAAGACTAGTTTGCTCCTTGTCGGCACAGCCCAGAACCTTAAGAAAACCGCATCCTTCCAACTTAACATATCTGGTCATGTACTAACACCATCCCCGTCCGTGAAGATGCTGGGAGTGACGGTCGATTCAAACCTATCCTGGGAAATACACATCTCCAACGTAGTCAAAAAGTGCAATTCCATCCTCTTCTGTTTGTATAAAATTCGCCACCATCTCACACCCGATGTCCGTCAACTTCTTATCCAATGTCACGTCTTCCCACATATCCTTTATTGCCTCTCAGTCTGGGGTGGAGCTGCTCAGTGTAATTTGCACAAGGTGCAGAAGGTGATTAATTTCGGGGCCAGGATTGTCTCCGGAGCGCGTGCTTGTGACCATATTTCACCGACCGTAAAGGCCCTGGGCTGGCGCAGCGTGGGTGACCTTATCACCCACCGAGACAGCGTTGCTGTATACAGGGCACTGAGCGATCCGCGCGCTCCGGAGACAATCCACACGCTTTTCACAAGGAGAGCCGCTGTATCGCAGCGCACAACCCGGGCGACGTTGGCGGGCATGTTGGAGCCGCCAGCTTTACGCTTGTCGATGTCGCGCCGGGTATTTTCTTTTCGAGCGGCCTCATCCTGGAATCGCCTGCCACCTGCCACCACTGGTTCCCGGACAAAATTCGAGTTTTTACGCCTTTTAGATCGATGTGTTTTTAAGTGATTGGAATGGATATGTTTCTGGCTTTTACTACGTGTATTTTATTTGTGCCGTGTCTTACTGTGTCTGTTTAGTACCACCGTTTTACCACTGTATCATGTCAAGGATCAAACATTAACCCACCGTGTGGAATGATCTACCAATAAACTGAACTGAACTGAACTGAACACACACACACACACACACACACACACACACACACACACACACACACACACACACACACACACACACACACACACACACACACACACACACACACACACACACACACACACACACACACACACACACACACACACACACACACACACACACACACACACACACACACACACACACACACACACACACACACACACACACACACACACACACACACACACACACACACACACACACACACACACACACACACACACACACACACACACACACACACACACACACACACACACACACACACACACGCACACGCACACGCACACGCACACGCACACGCACACGCACACGCACACGCACACGCACACGCACACGCACACGCACACGCACACGCACACGCACACGCACACGCACACGCACACGCACACGCACACGCACACGCACACGCACACGCACACGCACACGCACACGCACACGCACACGCACACGCACACGCACACGCACACGCACACGCACACGCACACGCACACGCACACGCACACGCACACACACACACACACACACACACACACACACACACACACACACACACACACACACACACACACACACACACACACACACACACACACACACACACACACACACACACACACACACACACACGCACACACCTTTTTCGGGAAAAATTAACAATTTATCGTAATAATTGCCTTTGCAGTGCAGTCAAAATCCAGCTATCTAGTGTCAAAGAAGGGAAAATTTCGCGCCGCTCGCGGCATGACATAAGTTTCGCAATTGCTTATACAAATTTGGAAAATGGGAAAAAGAATTGCATTAAGTGTCTGGCAGAGGCTCTCCTTGGCGGGAATTACTGGCCCCAGTGCCCATTCCCTTCATAAAATATTCACTTTTAAGTTTCAAGCAGGCTACATGTTTAGCTAGTTTGCCGAGTTCTGAAAAAGGCGACGCGAACGCAAAGACGAGGAGATCGGCACCCGGAAGCTGCTCCAGCGGTGCACAATTTGCTGGACCGAATAGCTAATAGTGGAAACAGGCCGGGACCATCTCATCAAGCCATCTCACCTCACGGTCTGGTTCCAATATTCAAATTTCGTGTTCCAGGACGTAAAATTAACATTTTCACGCCACTTCGCGGCGTCACATCGGTAGTCATCGTCATAACGAAGCCATAGTCGTCATCATCGGTTCGTCGTAACGCTGAATTGAATGAACAACATTTTTAGCTTATTATCCGAGCTACAAGGCCCACCGCCTATATTTCTGGGTTTTATCAGGCAAAACCGTAAAAATTTCGCGCCGCTCCGCGGCGCTAACTAACAAGTGCATACCTACCTACTATAACATGAAAATCCACATAAAAAATGCTGCAAAGACTTAAATACACGTATCAAAATGGGGGTAATTTTGTTTCGTCATTTCAGCCGCCCCCATACTCAAAAGCCGACCCCCACCTGTTGTCAGCTAAGATATGTTTTCTCTCTTGTACGTAACAATACAAATTAGTAATGCGCTCAGTACAATGCCTACTGAGGGTCCTGGTCCAATCCAGCTCATCAAAAGTAGACGAAGAAAAATTGTTAAAAGGGGGCTTCACAAAATAAAGTGGCCGAAATCCGTAGAGTTTTTCATAGCCAGGGGTATTTTTTTTGGGTCCTCTCCCAGGGGCTTGCCCCCCCCTTTTCTGAAGGTCTGGCTGCGCCCCTGATAATAAGTTCTTATAGTTATTCCAGGGTAAAAAGTCAAAAGATAAAAAGTAAACGGACGGAAAGTCAAGGGACGAAAAGTCAAGGGGTAAAAAGTCGACATCGCTAAAAGTCGGAAGATAAAAGTCGGACAGGTAAAAAGTCAACATGGCAAAAAGTCAACACGCTAAAAGTTGAATAGTAAAAAGTCGAAAGATAAAAAGTCGAAGGATAAAAAGTCGAAAGATAAAAAGTCGAAAGATAAAAAGTCGAAAGATAAAAAGTCGAAAGATAAAAAGTCGAAAGATAAAAAGTCGAAAGATAAAAGTCGAAAGATAAAAAGTCGAAAGATAAAAAGTCGAAAGATAAAAAGTCGAAAGATAAAAAGTCGAAAAATAAAAAGTCGAAAGATAAAAAGTCGAAAGATAAAAAGTCGAAAGATAAAAAGTCGAAAAGGTAAAAAGTCAACAAGGCAAAAAGTCAACACGCCAAAAGTCAAATCGTAAAAAGTCGCATAGCTAAAAGTCAATCGGAAAAAGTCGACGTATCAAAAAGTCAACACGCACAAAGTGCAATAGGGGCAGTTGAATATCATTTGGGTATTGTGAATAGTTTGATGCATCTAATCCAGAGTAATTATTTGTTTCCTTGGGTTTGGGAGGGTTTGTTTTGCCATGGTCGGCAAAATACCATCTGATGACATAGTTGTTCATGACACATGTTTTCATTGATACTCAGGGACTGCATCAATACACATCTTGACGGAAGTTTGTCTCACGCAAAAGTGGAATCGAAGCCATGGTCAAGGGTATGCCAATTGCCATATTTTATTTTGTGCATAACTATTGAACAGGAGATAATACAAGTCAAGTTGAATTTTCAGGCCCTCGGTAACGTTATCGTTTATCACGATAACTTACATACTTTGATCGTATACGATCGAAGTGTAAGATTGTCAATGTATTGGTGAAGCATTGCCTAAGGACGGAAGCTTTGAAGAGTTCAACCAACAAAGAAACGTTGACAACTTGCTTAGGGATAGGTACCGTTGGATGCGGCACTGCTGAGTCTGATCTTCAGTTATACTTTGAACCATATACAACATATCTACATAAATACATAAGACATGAAGTACTTATTTTGTAGCAATGTTTGAACACGTTAATAAATGTGTCACCACAATCAACCAACCAAAGCATAAGTCGATTAATCTCAACTCTTTTAACCCTATTTGTAACAGGCTCCTGTCTACCCCTATTTGTAACAGGGGGGGGGCGGATTCCGCCCCCCGGAGATCTCGAGATCTACCCGTCCGATTAAAAAAATTAAACGGTGTTTGGTTCCCCTCAACACGATCTAAATTTATAAATAACACAAAAATCTAAATTTTTGATAGGGGGGCAACAGGGGGGCAAAAACTACAAATTTTAGTGGTATTTTTGATCCAACATAGCTGTCATGTTCGTGAACCGATTTTAACACAACTAATAGGAATCGATAGAGATTGAATTGGAAATTGATATATGACGGTCACGTTTGCAAATTCAAAAATCATAGGCGTGTGCAGGTCACTCAATATGGGGGTGAAGTAAATCCGTAATAAAATAATTTTTTGATGTTTTCTTTATAAATGAAATTGCATGTGATTGTGACATTAGACAAAAAAGTTATAAATAATATTTTTTGCCATAGGTGGTACCAGGTTAGTGAAAAAGGGAGATCAAATTGGAAAACAATATTAACTGCAGACAAGTTGCTACCCAGGACTATAAATATGTTACTGATCGTAGATAGTTCCTGTTTCATGTTGTACTTCAACATAGGCGTATCCAGGATCCAAACTGGGACGGCGCAAGACCTTTTGATAAGTATATTATCCGCTATTATGATACTAACTAGTCAACAGTGACTATTTCACTTACAACTTTAATTAACATTGCTTACCCCCCTTTTTACCCTACCTGGACTCGCCTATTATCTTATAATCGTTCGTAGAGTACCCTGTGGTGCGTTTTTTATCCGAAAACAGCAGTATGTTATGTCATTGTACGCCCAAACCTCTTAGTTTCCTTGCAATAATATGACCCCCTTTCTTCCATTCCTGAGCGCGCCTCTGCAAAAAATGCAAAAATATGCAAAAATATTCCCTTTTCTGGCCTCATTATGTGCATATATCATTATAAGGTAACTATCTATTGCGCCGTTATCGCTGGTATATCATCACCATGCCAGTCACCCCCCTTTTCATGTGCCTGAATACGTCCCTGAAACTCTATATGTAATAAATTATGCAAATAATGGAAGCAGAAGCTATCTTTTACATGTTGATAGCTATAAATGCCCCATACATTGCTCTATTGGCTTCCCGCCAAGCATTTAATACTTCCTGGAACCCCCCCCCCTTTCAAGCCCCTGAAACCGCCTCTGCCATGCAATTTTTATGATAGTTCATTAACATCAACTAATTTGCACTTGTTGCCATCACCGTAAACCGATGTAACTCCTTCATACTTGAGGCAGTTAGGAAGAAACCGTGAAGATCGCATTTCCGAATTATCGCCAAATGTCGCCTCCGAACCCACCCAAAACTGTGCCCTGGAACCGCTTCTGTTCAGGTTAAGAACTCAAAATTTTGACTCCCAATGCGGTATTTAATTCTATGAAAAGTCCCAAAATTTCATGGGCTTGCTCCCAGCCGTTCTGGAGATATCTACGAAAAACATGAGGGGGGGGGGGGGCGGAATCCCCCCCCCCCCCTGTTACACATAGGGTTAAGCTATAGGTAGGTAATAGGTATATATGTACATACGTTACGGAGGTATAAAACGCGACTTCCGCGTTAATAGTCGGATAGTCCAAAGAAAAGAATTGAATGAACGGGAAGTCAAGAGACGAAAATGCAATGGGCCAAATGAACTGATTATCGTCATTGACTTTGTGTCATTTCGATTTTTTACGTTTTTTACTTTTCATCTTTCGACTTTTAGCGACGTTGACTTTTAACCATTTCTACTTTTCATCTTTTGACTTTTAGCGACGTTGAATTTCTACCATTTCCACTTTTTATCCTTCGACTTTTTGCCATTTCGACTTTTCGTCTTTTGACGTTTAGCGACGTCGACTTTTTACCCCTTGACTTTCCGTCCGTTTACTTTTTATCTTTTGACTTTTTACCCTTTTGCCTTTTCGTCTGTTGACTTTTTACCCTGTTGACTTTTTGTCATTTGACTTTTTATCCGTTTGACTTTTGGTCCGTCGACTTTTTCCATGTCGACTTTTTGACAGTTGACTTTTTACCCTGTTGACTTTTCGTCAATTGACTTTTTATCCGTTTGACTTTTTCACCGTTTACTTTTTTCCACGTCGACTTTTTACTCGCCGACTTTTAGGACTTTAAACTTTTGACTATTGACTAAATGTCCCTTTACTTAACATCCGTTTACTTTTTGCCATTCGACTTTTCGTCCGGCACCCACTTATAGTACCTGATTAAATCCTGTGAATTTAAACCGATCGGTCTGTAGCCGCGGCACAATCTCAAGCATTTTTGGAGGTAAGGTCACTTGACCCGACCTAGTGACCTTACCTGAAATGACCAGAGTCCAAATATTTCACGTCGTTTTTCCGTTATTCCGAGGAAAAACTTGGGGTGGGGCAAGGGAGGATCCAGCGGGGGCAACGGGACTGGCAGCCCCCCCCCCCCCCCCCTCAATGGAAATTGGCGCCCCTGCGCCGAAGGCGCAGGGGCGCCAATTTCCATAATTTCATAGTTTTGCGCCGAATGCGCAATCTGGGCATCGCGGGCGCCCCCAAACCCATGGAGAGCACCCTCAAATCCATGGAGGGCGCCCCCAAACCCATGGAGTGCGCCCCACACCCATGGAGGGCGCTCCCAATTCCGGCGAGTGCGCCCCGATGCCCAAAAAGCACCCCGAACTTCAGAACTTCGGAAGGGCGCCCCGAAACTCGGAAGTGCGCCCTCAAACGCGATGAGGTGCACCCCGAATATATGGAGGGCGCCCCCAAACTCATGTAGGGTACCTCCAAACCCATGAAGGGTGCCCTCAAACCCATGGAGGGCGCCCCCAAATCATAGCACTGTCAAAATGGTTTGGATGTGTTTGTTACAATGAGTTATTTTGGCGCGACACTGCAATTTTTCCACGACAACCTTGCCGCACCTCATGACCATGGCCATTAGCGGATCCAGGGGGGGGGGGTAGCGGGGGCATTAGGGGCAAATGACCCTCTCATAGATATCGAAGTGAAACTTGCAGTAACTCATGCTGCATCAATTCTACATTTTCCTACCAAATTTCAATTAAATCGATGCAGTACTTTGGGAAATAATGACGTTTTATTGACGACATGGCTTGCCATTTTTGGTGGAAAAACGATAAATGTTTGACAAAGCGTAGAACATCGAGTTGTGATGCAAATTTCAAATGAAAAATGTCAAAAGAAAGGAAATTACATTTTATTCAAATGGCTATCTGGGATTTGCGTAATTGTGGGTTTTTGACCCCCAAAAATACAAAATATTTTGTTTTCGGGAAAAAAATCCACAACATCAATTGTTGATGATATTGAAGAAAAAAACGGAGGACATATAGTGGAGCACAATCACAATGTATGGATGATACCCACACCAAATTTTAAAGCAATGTCTTTATTTTTGACTGACTTATGGCTCCCTAAGTTTAGGTAACTCATGCCATTTTTTAAAGTTACATTTTGTGTTTGCTTCTAGTGACCAGATACAGACAAATAAGTGCCAGCCCTATATTTCTGAGTCAAAACTGGTCTAGAAACATGCCTTTTTATTTAGATTAATCAATTTCAAATTTTGACATTATGTGACCTGACCTTGACCTGAGAGCCAATATATGGGGTCAGGTTGTGAAAATGGCTGCTACTATCGAATTATACGTGTACACTAACCCATAAAACATGTGTAGCATGGCTTTCGTAGACTTCTTGCCAATGTGACCTTTTATGACCTGACCTTGACCTTGACCTTTTCATATAATTTCACCTTTGTTTATGCGGGATATGCATTATACCTTTGAGAGCACTTTATGCGATAATAGTCGCAATCTAAAACTTTGGATGGAGAGTATGTCCCCAAAACTCAAATACCTCAATTTTGACCTTTTACCTGACCGTGAACTGACATGTGACATTGTTTTGAACATTTCGCGTAAGATTTAGATGCGTCTCATTGAGAGCTTCCGAATGCCGGATTGCGCGTCTCGCTGTGGTTATTGGTTCGGAAGATAACGAGGGGACAGAATCTCTCTCCCCCCCCCCCCCCCCCAGCACGGCGTGGCGGGGCGTGTTCGGCTGAATACTCCAGCGGGGCGCAGGTTAGGTGATAATTAAAAACTCCTCTCCCTTTTCAACGACTTTTTCACACGAGGACCCCATGCCCTCCCCCCCCCCCCCACCCCCCACCCCCCGGTCAACAATTTTTCGCTCTGACGACTCGACACTACTCCTCCCCCGTCCAGTGGCAGATCCAGGATTTGCTTACGCTAGGGGCTTCAGGCCCGAGAGCGGCATATTTCCTCGGTGACGGGGGCGGCACGGTTCAGAGAGGCGCCACTATGTAAATTAAACGGGTCAAATATGCCTTTCCTTAACCCGCGCCCCGGGGGGGGGGGGGCAGAATCTGCCCTCTCCCGGATTTTCTCAATAACTTGAAAACTATACTAGATATCGACGTGAAACGTTCCGTACCTTATGTTACATCCATTCTACGTCTTCTCTCAACATGTCATTAAAATTGGTGAAGCAGTTTGGGAGATAATGACGTTTTAATGGCGTCAGGTCATACCATTTTTGGTGGAAAACGATAAATGTTTGAAAAACCGTAGAAAATCGAGTTGTAAAGCAAATTGCAAATAAAACAAACGTCAAATGAAAGAAACTGTCATTCTCTTCAAAAGGGCTATCTCGGATTTGCAGTTTTGTTTTTGTTTTGACCCCCCAAAATAAAAACAAATGATTTGCTTATGAAAAATTCCACAAAATCTAAATTTTCGAAGGTATTCAAAAATTGTAATGTATATTTAATAACGAAGTATAAACTCGAGTATAACTCGATAAGTATAAGTATAACTCGATAAATGTATAAACCCACACCAAATTGCAAAATAAGATATTTATTTTTGACTGACATCGCTGGGAGCGATAAGTCAGTCAAAAATAAATATCTTATTTTGCAATTTGGTGTGGGTTTATACATTTATCGAGTTATACTTATACTTATCGAGTTATACTCGAGTTTATACTTCGTTATTCAATATACATTACAATTTTTGAATACCTTCGAAAATTTAGATTTTGTGGAATTTTTCATAAGCAAATCATTTGTTTTTATGGCTAACTCATGACGCAATTTTTTGAAATTGCATTTTATGGCTTTTAATTACCAGATACATGCAAATCAATGCAACTACTGTATTTATTAGACAAAACTGGCCTAGAAACATTACTTTTTTATTTATATGAACTAATTTCCTTCTTTGACCTTATGCTACCTGACCTTGACCTGAACTTCACCTAAAGGCCATTATATGGGGTCAGGGTGTGACAATGGCTGCTACTATCAAATTATACGTGTAAAATAACCCATAAAACACGCGTCGCATGACTTTCGTAGACCTTTTGCCAAAAGTGATATTTTCTGCCCTGCCCTTGACCTTTGATTACACTATCAATTTCCCTTATGCGGAAGATGTATTATGCCTCTGAGAGCACTTTGTGTCATAAGGCTTTAACCCGTGCCTCGCTGGGGGGTAAATTTTACCCGCCCTTCCGGATTTGCTCAATAACTTGAAAACTATAGGAGATAGCGACGTAAAACTTACAGTACCTTAAGTTGCATGCAAAATTGCACTGAAATTGAGTTAGTACTTTGGAAGATAACGACGATTTAATGACGTCATGTCATGCCATTTTGGGTGGAAACACGATAAGTGTTTGCAAATTCGTAGGAAATCGAGTTTTAATGCAAATTGCAAATGAAGCACGTTAAAAGGAAGAAAATGGATTCTCTTCAACATGGCTATCTCTGATTTACGAAAGTTTGGGTTTTTAACCACCAAAAATAAAAACAAAAGTTTTTTGTTGAAAATTTCCGCAAAATATTGTTGTTTTAAAAGATACTAAAAAATAATATATGTAAGAGAATCAAGTACGGACGATACTCAACCCAAATTTGAAAGCAATATCTTTATTTTTGACTTATGGCTCCCTAAGTATAAGTAACTCATAACGTCATGTTTTTCATTTCCGTTTTTTTTTGTTGGGGGGGGGGGGCTTTTAGTGATTAGATAATACAAATTAATACCATCGCTGTATTTCTGAGACAAAGCTGGTCTAGAAACACGCCTTTTGTATTTAGATGAATCAATTTCAAATTGTATCCTTATTGTGACCTGACCTTGACCCGAGGGCAATTATATGGGGTCAGGTTGTAAAAATGGCTGCTACTATCGAATTCTACGTGTAAAATAACCCATACAACATGTGTCGCATGGCTTTCGTAGACTTGTGACCTTTTGTGACCTGACCTTGACCTTTGCTTACAATTTCACTTTCGCTTATATGGAAAATGCATTATACCTTTGAGAGCACCTTGTGAGATAATAGTCGCAATCTAACGCTTTGGATGGGAAGTATAGCTCAAAAACTCAAATACATCAAGTTTGACCTTTGACCTGATCGTAACCTGCCATGTGACCTTATTTTAAGAATTTAGAGTGTGCATTATATTTGTCTCCTTGAGAGCTTTCGATCGCCGCTTTGCGCGTCCCACTGCGGTCATTGGTTCGGAAGATACGAGGGGGAGGGAGGGAGATATTTACCCCCTCCCCCCCCCAGCGGGGCGCTTTCGGCTGCCGACCCTAGCGGGGAGCGGGTTAAATGGAATGTATAGCTAATCAACCCAAATACCTCGATTTTGACATTTCACCTAACCATGACCTGACATGTGACCTTATTTTCAACATTTCACGTATGCTTTACATGCGTCACATTGAGAGCTTTCGATTGCCCGCTTGCGTGTCTCGCTGCGGTTATTGGTTCGGAAGATAACGAGGGGGCAGAATATGCCCCCCCCCACCCCCACCCCCAGCGGGGCGCGTTCGGCTGAATACCCCAGCGGGGCGCGGGGCCCTTTTGCAAGTCTGGTGGCATGATCGGAAGGTCCGACTGCGGATACGTATACGTAGGTTCACATGATTCACAAGATTCACATGATTTGTTTTTTCTCCGGGCTAACTTCATGTAGCCCGGAGAAGCAAGAAAAAATATTGTCGCAACATCGGGAAACTAATTTGCATGTAACTACATGCAACTTAGTTTCCCGATGCTGCGACAATATATTTTTTGCTTCTCCGGGCTACATGTAGTTAGCCCGGAGAAAACACAAATCATGTGAATCTTGTGAATCATGTGAACCTACGTATACGTAGAGATTTTGACGGACAATATTTTGCTATTGGTTTATTCACGTATACGTGAATAAACCAAGAGCAAAATATTGTGTTACGACAGTTGAGTCGTTCCTATTGGGTTGCGCCAATCCAAAGGGATTATACAACGTTTTCAGCATCGGTCACCGATTTTACGACATTTGGTCTCAAGGTCGAATGGAACCTCTTGTTTCCCAAAATCAGGCCCATGTTGACCTTACAGGTCTCCTTCAAGACCAAATTTAATGGCAAAGGACGGTGGATGCTGTAGCGCCCAAAGTTGGCGTCCGATTGCAACAAAAATGGTATCAAACGATGCCCCGTGTCCATTTCCAGGATGACAAGCATTCTTAGAATTGTTCCCCGTGACCTTCAAGGTCCAAAGACGGGGAACGCTGTAGCGCCCAATTTTGGGCGCTAACTTGAAGGTCATGGGGCACAACTCTAAGAATACTTGTCATTCTGGAAATGGGCATGGGGAATTGTGAGACAATTTTTGTCGCGATTGGACGGTAACTTTGGGCGCTACAGCGTTCCACATCCTTTGACCCTGGATTTGACATTGAAGGTTGCGGGGCTTGACCTTGAAGGTCACGAGGCACAACTATGAACATTCTTGTCATCTTGGAACTGGGCACAAGGAATCGTTTGAGACCAATGTGTCACGATCGGACGGTAACTTTGGGCGTTACAGCGTTCCCCGTCATTTGACCATGAATTTGACCTTGAAGGTCACGGGCACAACTCCAAGCATACTTGTTATCCTGGAAATGGGCACGAAGAATCGTTTGAGACCATTTTTGTCGCGATCGGAAGGTTACTTTGCGCACTACAGCGTTCCCCGTCCTTTGACCTTGAATTTGACCTTGAAGGTCACGGGGAACAACTCTGAAAATGCTTGTCATCTTAGAACTGGGCACGGGGAACTGTTTGAGGCCATGTTTGTCGCGATTGGACGGTAACTTTGGGCGCTACAGCGTTCCCGTCCTTTAACCCTGAATTTGACATTGAATGTCACGGGCTTGACCTTCAAGATCACGGGGCACAACTCTGAAAATTATTGTCATCTTGGAACGGGGTACGAGGAATCGTTTGAGACGATTTTGTCGCGATCAGACGGTGACTTTGGGCGCTACAGCGTTCCCCGCCCCTTGACCCTGAATTTGACCATGAAGGTCACGGGACACAACTCTGAAAATTCTTGCCATCCTTGAAATGGGCACGGGGAGTCGTTTGAGGCCATTTTTGTCGCGATATGACGGTAACCTTGGGCGCTACAGCATGTCTTGTCCTTTGACCTTGAAGGTTACCAGGCACAACTCTGAAAATTATTGTCATCCTGGAACTGGGCACGGGGAATCGTTTGAGACCCTTTGTATCGTGATTGGACGGTAACTATGGGCGCTACAGCGTTCTCCGTTCATTGACCCTGAATTTGGCTTTAAAGGTCACAGGGCTTGACCTTGAAGGTCACAGGGCACACCTCTAAAAATTCCTGTCATCCTAGAACTGGGCACAAGGAATAGTTTGATACCATTTTGTCACGATCGGACGGTACCTTTGGGCGCTACAGCGTTCCCCGTCGTTTGACCTTGAATTTGATCTTGAAGGAGATCAGTAAGGTCAAAATGGACCCGATTTTTGAAAGCAGGTGGTTCGATTTGACCTTAGGACCAAATCGCGTAAAAATTGTGACCGACGCTGAAAACGTTTATGTGGAGCTGTGGACATTGAACATTCATCCAAGCTATGTTTAGGCGCCCCTAGTGTGAAAGATACAATACGTCGGCACCTTCAACGCCTCGCCAGGCATATTTAAAGGGAATAGGTCACCTTGAAAAATGTCTTAAAAATTGGCTATACGGGGTATATTGAGCTGAAAATCACGAATATGACATTTGTTTGGACGATAGATGGATATCCGTTGAGAAATGGACATGTTTCTCTTTTCTCCTTCATGGCCATAAAAAACTTCAGGACAATGTATGACGTCATACATATGGTAGCTTGGATATGGAAGCAATTGCATACAATAACGGCAAGCATTTCCATGAAACAAACATGAAATACCTGGTCTGTGTAAAAATCAGATTCGTGATCAATGATGTATAAGGTCAACAAGAACAAGAACTTACCAGAAAATCGTCGCGTTCAACTCAGGGTCGCCCCGTTTCTATATTGGGATTTGCACCTTCTTACAATACAATTTCGCAAGCTCGGAATTCTGGCTTCTGATCCCGGCAATGCATCCAGTCACTGAACCAACTCGGTGGTAATAGCAGACCTTGGTAATAACAACCTATATTACTTCTGTACTATTTCAAAGTTACTCATGACCACGGCCAAAGTCTGTATAAATACCACGGCTAGTTTGCGGCAGAATCTGTGTATGACGCAATTCTGACGTCAGCGGGTATGACGTCATACCTCTGACGAGCGTTCATTCCCCGATTATGGCCCGGAAGAGCGGGAATGAAAACGGGCCCACTAGTCCTGTGTCGAAATTACTTAACGTAGAGAGGTAATTATTTCACCACAAACCATTTTTAGATCTGCTCTACAAATCTGCTATATCAGTCCAAAACCCCATGTTAAAGGTGAACTATTCCCTTTAAACAATTGTCATGGTTATTTCATGGGGGGGGGGGGGGGGCTCTATGCCTCTTCGTAGGCGCCATCCAGGGCGCTATCGGTGGTGGAAGAGGGGGGCAAAGGCGTGTTATTAGTTTCACAGGTCACAGGTGCCCGGTTGCCGTCGGAGGGAAGCTGAAGGCGCCAGGGTGCCATCATTCTGAGTGTGCCGGGACACCGCATCGCTTTCGGGTCGCCAAGGTGCCATTCGGGGGCGGTATGATACCTTCTGAGGGCAGCAAGATGCTTTCCGAGGATGGCAAGATGTCTTCCGAACTCCGAAGGCGGCATAATGCACTCTGAGGGCGGCAAAATGTCTTCTGAGGGCGGCAAGATGTTTTCCGAGGGCGACATGATGCTTGTCGAGGACGGCATAATGCGCTCTGAGGGCGGCATGATGCCTTCCGAAGACGGCATAAAGGGCTCTGAGGGCGGCAAGATGCCTTCCGAGGGCGGCAATATGTATCCGAGGGCGGCATGATGCCTTCCAAGAGCGGCAGAATGTGCTCTGAGGGCAGCAGGATGCCTTCCGAGGGCGGTATATTGCACTCTGAGGGCGGCATAATGTGCTCTGAGGGCGGCAAGATGCCTTCCGAAGGCCACAAGACATCTTCCGAGGGTGGCATAATGCACTTCGAGGGCGGCAAAATGTCTTCCGAGGGCGGCAATGTGTTTTCCGAGGGCGGCATTAAGATTTCCGAGGGCAGCATAATGTTCTGTGGACTCTGAGGACGGCATGATGCCTTCCGAGGGCGGCATAATGCGCTCTGAGGGCGGAAAAATGCCTTCCGAGGGCGGCAAGATGTCTTCCGAGGGCGGCATGATCCCTTCCAAGAACGGCATAATGCGCTCTGAGAGCGGCAGGATGCCTTCCGAGGGCGGCATATTGCGCTTGAGGGCGGCAAGATGCCTTCAGAGGGCGACAAGACATCTTCCGAGGGCGGCATAAAGCACTCCGAGGGCGGGAAAATGTCTTCCAAGGGCGACACGATGTTTTCCGCCGACAGCGGCATGATGCTTTCCGAGGGCGGCATAATGCGCTCTGAGGGCGGCATGATGCCTTTCGAGGGCGACATAATGCCTTCCGCGGGCGGCATAATGCCTTCGAGGGCGGCATAATGCCTTCCGAGGGCGGTATAATGCGGTGTGAGGGCGGCAAGATGTCTTCTGAGGGTGTCAGGGTGCCTTTTCGAAGTCCTACGACGCTGTCGGTAGACACAAGGGCGCCCTGGCGGCCTCCCGAGAACGCTACGGCGCTTTCGGCGCTGGCAAATCCTTGCAGGTCAGGTTGGTCACGCACGAACGTTTTGACATGAATCTGTGTTGGTTGACAGGCAAAACGGGACGACAATGCTCAATCAGGGCTCAGGCAGTCGCAAACAACCTTCTCCAGCACCTTTGAGCAGAGTGGTAAAAGGGATATGGGCCGATAGTTTTCTGGTCATTTTTATCTCCATTTTTGTGCACCGGTATAACATTGGCTTGTTTCCAACGGGCTGGAAAGACGCCCTACTCGACCGATAAGCGGCACGGCATCTCGATCGGGACGGCCAGCTCTCGAGCACATTCCCTTAAAATGCGAGCACTGAGGCCGTCCGGACCGCATGCCTTGTGCCTGTCAAGGCTGAGAAGTAGGCGCTAGACCTTGTATTATTTGTATTTGTATTTGTATTACGATCGTGGGGTTATACACAATAAGTCGTGGCTATTACCACCCCGAGTCAAACGGTACAGGAATACAAACATGCAGGTCCAAAACACGAGACATATGCCACACAAACACACAGACACACAAACACACAAACACACAAACACATTCAGCGACGTCCTGTAACGCCATCGGTCGTCAGATGTGCCTCCACAGCACGAACAAAGCATCGCTGTGTCATTTCGGTGACACCGGCAGGCAGTACGTTGTACAACGCTGTAGCATGATGGGCAAATCGTCGTTTCCCAGCCTCGGTTCTCGGTGTGGGGAGACGCAGGAGTCTGTCCTGCCGGGTGGTCCTCTCTCGTGCGTCACGACACCGGACAAACAAGCTCGCGAGCGAATCAGGCGCGCCCTGCCGCAGTACCTTGTGGGTCAAGGCAAGCGTGCGAGCCTCTGCCATCTGTCGGGGCGCCATCCAGCGGAGTTGCTCACGCAGACCAGCCACATGATCGAATTTACGTCGTCCAAAGATGACTCTGGCAGCAAAGTTCAATATCTTTTGAATCCTATCGAAATTTTGCTGGGTGCCATTCCCATAGGCTGTAAGGCAGTAGCTGATCCGCGCGAGCACCAACGCTGTTACAAGAATTTTGATGACGCCGTCGGGAAGATAATGCCGGCAATGAGATAGGCCGATCAGCACGCCCATGCATTGCCGGCTCAGCTCGGACACGTGTGGATCCCAGGACAGGGCGCTGTCAAAGACGACTCCCAGGTTCCTCACATCCGTTCGCGGCTGCAAGACTACGTCGCAGAAGCTCACTTTAATATCTGGGAGAGAGCGTAAATTCTGGCGGCTGCCAAAAATGATGAGTTGAGTTGTTTTGTTTGCGTTAACCTTGAGAGCATGCGAGCGGAACCAATTGCTCAGCGACGCCAGCGAACCTTCCATGCGCGAGTTGAGTCCCCTGAGGTCATCTTTCGGTCCGCTCACCAACACCTGGTTGTCATCGGCGTATTGGAAGACAAGTGCTCCCTCTGAGTACAATGACAGGTCATTTGAGGAAATTGTGAACAGAAGTGGGCCTAATGCAGAGCCTTGAAATACACCCATGATGTTGGCGAGCGGCCGTGACAGCACCCTGCATCCAGACCCATCGTTCAGTGACATACTCTGGGTGTGCCCCTGAAGATAGGCGGCGAACCAGGAGGCTTCAATGCCGTACAAACACAGTTTTTGAAGAAGAATTTTGTGGTTAATGACGTCAAAACATTTGCTAAAATAAAATAGGCACAGCATTGAAATCTCCCCCCTATCGGTGGCGGCCAGGATTTGGTCAGAAACAGTCAAAAGCCAGGTTTCAGTGGAATGACGGGGTCGGAAACCGTGCTGAGTGGATGAGAGAAGGTGGTTGCAGGTAAGGTAGTGGTAGAGCTGCCGATGGAAGACGCGCTCGACTATTTTGGTGATGACTGGGACGAGGGATATTGGGCGGAAGTTTGAGGGGTCGGATGGGTCTCCGGATTTGTGGATGGGGTTGACTATGGAGTGTTTCCAATGATCTGGGATATCGGGCCGGGTCAGACAGGAGTTGATAATGTGGAGGATGACGTCACCGATAGCTTTGAAACCGGCCCTCAGCATGCGGATGCCCACACCGTCAGCGCCGCAGTTAGCCGAGTTCCGCATGCTGAAGACCGTGTGTCCGAGCATCTCCCGAGTCACGGGAGAGAGCGCGAACGAGCAGGCCCCGACACGGGGGAGACGCGTCCTAACAACAGGGACCGGTCCCTGCGCCCCGATCTCCGCAGCCACCCGGGGACCGACAGAGACGAAAAACTCGTTAAGTTGATCTGCTGTCGTGTCTGGCCGGACTGACCTCCCGTCCCTCTTCCCGGAATCACCGTCCTTATACAGTGCCACACTCTGGCCGGACCGCGCTCGCCGATCTCCCTCTGTATATCACGACGCCGGTCGCTACACACAGCGGAGCGGACAGCTCGGTTTACATTTTTGTACTCGGCAGAGTCACGACCAGAGTGCGCCAGCGCTGCCCGACGGCGGGCCATGAGGTCAAGGGTGGCCGCGGAGACCGGGGCGCGGTGGGGTTTCGAATGGTCAGCTTTCTCAGCGGGGCATGGGCGTCAACAATCGGTAAAAAAACGAGTCAAAAATACGGTCCACTTCTCACCCACGGTCGGCGCAGTAAAAACATCCCCCCCAGTCTACACAACAAAGGTCATGGTTAAAAGCACAAGTTGCGAGAGGAGATGACAGTTGGCTTCACACGAGGCTTTGGAACATTTATACGCACGCTTATGAATTTGTGAGGGCTAAAATGACAGTGCAGAACGTTTACATTTCGTACGATGTCTCGATTATTAACAATACACACGTCTAACAGAGAGCCAGAAGTAAAAGTGGGCAACGTCACAAGTTGGTCGAGAGAGTGATCAGTTAAAAATTCCACAAGCCGCCGTCGCGCAGGATCACAGCAGTCCTTAAACCAATCACAGTTGAGATCGCCACAGATGACTAGAGGGGATGGATCTAGGGAAGTCAATCAGTACGTCCTGCAGAGCAGCTACTGTGTACCGGGGTGGCCGGTACAGGGAGCCGATGACGAGCTGCTGTCCCCGATCGAGCTTCAGGAGCGCCCACTGCCACTCCAGCCTGCTGGCGGGGCTCCCGGAGCCCGGAATGCTCAGTGCAGACGAAGTGATCCCGGTCTTCGTGAGGACGGCAGCACCGCCGTAGCCCCGTCCGTCGGGGCGGTCCAACCGGTTGATGGTGTAACCTGGGAGCACGACGAGGCGACTGGGCGTGGTAGGTCGCAGCCACGTCTCCGATAAGAGCATGACGTCGAAGTCATGACGCTGCAGCTCGTCCGTGAGTTCCAGCAACTTGGGCTTCAGGCTTTGGATGTTGAGTGCTCCCACATGTAGGCCGCCTTCAGGGATCCTCCGCCCGCCGCCGCGCCCCTCTGTCCGCGCGCGCCGCGCCGCTGGGGCCTCCTCCCTCAGCCTCGCGGCCGCCGTGACCCAGCGCGGTCGCCGGCCGGGTCGAGCGGCGCCGCAGGCGTTGTAACGTCACAGGTCAGGGCCGGCCGGGCGCGGCCGGGCGGCCCGGGCGCACAGCGAGGACGGGCCTCCCGCCGGGTAGTGACGGCACGCAACAGGCACCGATCTGGTTGTTGCACGCCCTGCACGCAGCTTGAGGTCAGAGCGGCGGACAGAGGGGTGCAAACGAGCACCAGCACTCTCATGTCGGCCAGCAGGGTCAGGTAGCGCGCCAGGTCTCAATGCATGGCGGAGGGTCCGCCATACCAACACTCACGTATGTTAAGTCAGTCTCTGTAACCACAGGAAAGTCGTGGGGTTGACGTCGTCACCGACAGGGTCCGTCACCGACCCTCACTCAGGCTACTCCAGCACGCACACACTCACTCACTCACACACGCACAAACAGACGCACAGGACAGGCCTGCTGGGTGGTACGGGAAGGAGCGAGCAGCGCTCGCGTCCGCACACGGCGGCGCGCGCAGCTGAACTGTTGCGTGCAGGGCGTGCAACAACCAGAGAACCTTGCCTGCGGAAAATCAAATTCGTTTAAATTTGGTACATTTAGATCTGGAGCGATTGGCAACGTGCCAACATGAGGGTCGGACAACTTTGGGACAAAGCACTGGTTAAAGCAAGCCGCTCTCTCGGAATCACCTGTGCAGCTGTTTCCACCGTGCATAAGAACTGGAGTAGAGTGGATGATGATTTCAGCGATTTAATAAAGGACCAAAAACGTTTGGGGTTGTACTGAAGTCATGCACGAGCCCCTTAATATATTTGCGATATTTAAAGTTTGCGAGTGATTTGAAATCGGATCTCGCTTGCGAAAATGTTCGTGCATTTTCTGGAGAGGGAGAGGATTTTTTACGGTTAAAGGATGTCTCTTTAAGACGCAGGGCAGACTTCACGTCACGATCAGTTATTTGTTGAATTGTTGAGTTGTTAGCCGATTTGTGTATGACCGTCACGTTATTTGATTTACACGTACGCACGCACGGACGTTTATAATTAATAATATAAGATAAGATAAGATAAGATTACTTATGATCTTAGGCTTGAACGCAGCAAGTGAACGCAGCACTTTATAATTTTAGGACGGCCAAGGCGATGATACAAAATACGGTCATTCCACCTTACACTATATTTCGCTGCCATACACATTCTATATTTGTCACATTAATGGACAGTATGTAACACCCCAATTCGAATGATTCATTTGCATTAATGATCAAAGTCTAGTTTTTGTTTGGTTACATCTGCTGCTAAATCTCTGCTGGTTACATTTTAGTTTCGGCTGTCACGGTTTGCATTGGGTTTCGATACCCAGAGGGTAACGCAAGTGGGGTGCCAAAATATGCGCCAGGCATTGTCCTCAGGAATTCGCCGGATCATTGTAACCCCCCTCTGCCCGCTAACCGCGCATTACAGGGTTGGCCGCTCCTGAGTCGCGGTGGCTGCGTTAATTAGTCACGTTCCATCGCCTGCGGCGGAGCGTTTGTGCGGTCAGCCGTGACGTGATCTGTCGACGGACCAGTCAGCGGCCGGCGACGCCGACACGTGACTTATGCCGCCAGTCACGTGACTGCCACCGCCGGGCTTGTCGCCGATTTTCTGCTTGCTCGGCATCAATCGGGGACCGGATTGGGCGCGGTGGGGGCAGCAGGCCTGCCCCGTTAGTGAATGCGCCGCACGAAGGGTGAGCCGAGCGATGCATTGATGAGTGAGAAATGCGATATATGCCGACGCAATAGCCTCTTCGAAGCCGCAAATTGGAGCTGCTCGTGTTTCCTCGTGGCACGTGAAAGGCGGACGGAATTGGCTGGTGTTTGCTTCAGAGTTGAGGAGCAAACCATCCCTAAATTGGCCGGCTTTGGGTCAGACCGCAGCCTAAACAGATGGTACTAAGCTAAATTCGGTAAGGGCTTTCACTTGAGGGGGTCACTGTTTGTAAAAAAGACGGGCAGGATGCTGGATGCTCTTTTCATTGGAGGTCATTGGGGGCCCAGGTGGTTTTCACGGGTTCAAACAAACGGGTTCGTGATATCTAAAGATCTGGTAGAACAAGACAGAGGCCTGGAGAGCCTCTGCCTAAATCTGAAGCACCGATGTCTTTTGCGCTAGGAGCCCTTAGGTACGTCCTTATTGGAAAGTTCGTCGTATGTATAATGCCTTGTCATATACTGAGACATTTCGAACTTGGTTTGTTATCGCATGTGTTAGTATTTGTAAGCGTGTATTTGTTTCACCGTTCCGAAGAAAATACAGAACTTAACCTTACCAATATTGCTATATAACTATTATTGATTATATCGGAAACTACTATAACTACGCAAAATAATAACAGTATGCATTTCAAAAGGCTTCGTATTTCTGTGAAGCTTTGCTAACGCAATGCTTTTTTCGTTGTTTCAACAGGAAATCTTGTTGTGCGCATGCCTAACATTAGGTAATAAGACAGCATAAATATCATTCCCAGTGTTACTTATCTGATTGCCCTAATGCCCCATTCCCACATATAAATAAATTTGATCGATCGTGTTAAAACATAAAATCCGCCGAGGACACATAAGTGGGACATTTTGATGTACCGGTCGCTTAAAATACCCGACGGATCCTGATTAGGCAGATAACTGGAGATGCCCCGCATTGTCACTGTCCTCCGGCCTACAATCAGTGTCGGTGAGATTGCTGGTGACAGCAGACGACACATTTGGTTAATGATACGTCGGGGCTGCGGGGCGACGCTCCCAGCCGGCGGCGGCGCCACCTCGCGGCACGTGGCTCCGGAAACCCATCAGAGCCATTAATAGATCTGTTCCGCTCCCCCGCCCGGCGCGGCGACCTCTCATCCATAATTCATCCACTCGAGCCATAACATCGCTGGGCCGGGCAGAGCGACAATGGCGGGAGCCGGCCGAGGCCCGGCGCACGCCGCCGCCACGCGCCGGCACATCGCGCGCCAAATTGAATGTGTAACCACCAATTAGAGGGGCGCGCTGCGCGCTGCGATTTGGCGCGAGCCGCCGCTCTCGCGGCACGCTTTCGGCGGGTTTGCAAACAGATGCCGCCGGCCTGAGTGCGCGGATTACGCGGAGAGCGCTTTGATGACTTCATGGCTGCATTGGTGATTATTGACATGGGGTCGGTTTTGGAGGGATGCTTTAGGCAGGGGCGGTAAGAGCTACCCGCGGCTGGAATGCGCTTCCTCTCATAGATCGACACCATACTGGCATACCGCGAACTGCAGCCGCCAGTCATGAATACAGGCGTAGAGGTAATATATACAGCATAAAACACACCACTAGTTACACGGAAATAATGACCTTTTACCATAAAAATGGAGTTATCACTTGAAATCCACAGACGAGACCAAAATATGTGTAAATGTATTACATTTTGCATATAAACATTCCTACCGAAAGATATTTCAAATTAAAGTTGATAAGCGTTCCACGCTTTTAACGACCGGTACTCTCAAGTACTTGGAAACGAATTTCGGTGTTCACTAAAATTCGGTATTACTTTTTGACGAAATAGTATGGATAATATGCTTTCCACTCTGTTTATTGTGATTATGTGCCCTACTGCCCTTAAAAGTCAACAAACATTGAATAAAAAGGCAACGAAATTAGCAGTTAACTTATGCACCCAACGACGGCCTAGTTAGTGGTTGCGATCCTCAATTTGTGAAAATTGGTTCATGTATTTTCAACATTAGGAGTTTTGTTTTGTTTTGTCTCTGGCTGTATATGACACTGCTTAAGCTTATCATTAAAGATAGAAAATGTATTCCAAACAAATCATCATGAAACAATGCAAAAATGGCGATTAAATCGGAAGTTCACTTATGCACCCAACGGTGACCTATTTAGTGCCGGCAATTTGTTTCATTGACCTATCAGGGACGTTGTCACGCTTCTTGGCGCACTTACTTCATTTCTGGCCCGATGACTTGTTTACAAATCAACATTTAAACCAGAAATAGTGATGGATCATACCGTTCGTCGCCCTATATAAGTAGGTACATATATGTAAATTTCCCTAAATGTAATTTGCGAAATATAACAAGTTGTTATTTCACTTCTAAATTGAGATGCAATCAATTTGATGCCATACATGTGTCATAAAATAATGCAGATAAATAAATCAAAAGGTCGTCATTTCCCTTTAAATGGAAATATTGACCTTTTGATTACTTTTCTGCACTATCTTATGACACATGTATTGTATCAAATTGATTGCGTCTCAATTTAAAAGTGAAATAACGACTTTTTCTAGATATAAAAAGTTGTTATTTCACTTATAAATTGAGACGCGATCAATTTGATACCATACATGTGTCTTAAGATAATGCAGAAAAAGTAATCAAAAACCAATATTTCCCTTTAAAGGGAAATAACGACCTTTTTATTTATTTATCCGCATTATGTTATTACACATGTATCAAATTGATCGCATCTCAATTTGAAAGTGAAATAACAACTTTTTTATATTTCGAAAATTATATTTACGGAAATTTACATATATGTACCTACTTATATATTGTGACGAACGGTATGCTCCTTATCTATATCATACCGTTCGTGACATATCCGAAAGATATTTCAAATTGAAGTTGATAAGCGTTCCACGCTTTTCTTTCTTTTGAAGGCATTGTTGAAGGCATTGTTCTTTTGAAGGCAAACCAATAGCCGACACTAAATAGGTCGCCGTTGGGTGCATAAATGGTCGTCCGATGTAATTGCCACTTTTTCGATTGTTTGTTGATTGTTTTTGAGAAAGTGTTTATTTGTATTGATGAGTTAAATCATTGTATTTGTATAATATACAGCCAGAGACAAAACTATACAAAACTTCTTGTCAATAGTGACCTTTTGTGACCTGAACTTGACCTTGACCTTTGTTTGCAATTTGGCTTCCGCTTATGTGGGAAATTAATTATACCCTTGAGAGCAACAAAATAAAGAGCAAAAAAAATACTTTTGGGAGCACTTTGTGCGAGAATAGTCGCAATCTAAGGCTTTAGATGGAAAGTATGGCCCATTAACTCAAATACCTTGATTTTGACACTTGACCTGGCTGTGACCTGACATGTGACCTTATTTTGAAAACTTCGCGTATGCTTTAGATGTGTCTCATTGAGAGCTTTAGATTGCCGCCTTGCGCCTCTCGCTGCGGTTATTTGATTGGAAGATAACGGGGGGGGGGCGGGGCGTGTTCGGCTGAATACCCCAGCGGGGCGCGGGATAATTAGGGGAAAAACTCCCTCCCCGGTTAACAACTGTTTTGCGCTGAGGACCCAACGCCACCCCACCCCACCCTCGTATTTTTTTAGGGCTGACGATCCCCGACGTCACCCCCTCCCGCTCAGCGACTCTTCGTGTTGACGACCCGACGCTACCCCCTCCCCCCAGTCAACAACTTTTCGCAGATGAAGCTGAGCGTAATATTTGTTCCTCCCCTGCCCCCCCCCAAAAAAAAACTCGAACCCTAGATCCTCCAGTACTGTTCTCCCCCCCCCCCCCCCCAGGTCAACAACTTTTGTTTTTGACTGTGACTTCTCCCCCCCCCCAGTAAAAATCCGTGGCGACGGGTCCGTGGCGAAAAATCCATACCATTTCGTCAAAAAGCAATACCGGATTATGGTGGGGGCCGACATTCGTTACCAAGTATTTGAGAGTGCCGGTCGTTAGAAGCGTGGAATGCTTATCAATTTTAACTTGAAATATCTCTAAGTAGGAATTTTATATGCAAAATGCGATCAATTTACGATATATTTTGGCCTCGTATGTATTTCAAGCAATAACTTCATTTTTGTGGGAAAAGGTCAATATTTCTCTTTAAAGGGAAATAATTACCTTTTTATTTCGTTAGCAACAATTTCGTTGGCTACCGTTATGGTATTAAAATGATGTGATCAAAATTTAAGAATTAAATAAAATTACCCCCTAATTCGAAGTTGGAAGTTTGTAAAAATTAAAAAGCAAGTACATATACTTCTTAAGGAGTTCATGATTGTTTTTTCCCTCCACTATTTGAAAGCGACACATCTGGCGCTTTTGTATCAATCTATTCAACGTTGTTGAATTACCTCTAAACAAGACTAGGAATCAGGGGTTACAGGCCCTCTTTCAGCACATTAATATTCTTTATAATGCTGTACTGGTGATTGATGAAATGTATTGTGTGAATTACCTTGATTCCATAGTGAAAAGATGGTGAAAATTCTGCAATGGAACTCGAGAGGCATGATAGCAAGATGGGCCTTAATCAAACCCTTTCTTGCAGCACAAGCCTGTGAAATTAACTGCATACAGGAAACTCACTTTCTACCTGCAGATATGTATGACTTTAACCTACCATGTTATACCCGATATGATGCATATGGAAGTAGTGAGAGGAGACAGGGTGGAGTGAGCATTTTTATTACTAACAAACTACCACACCATCAACTGCATGTCCAATCTTGTTTACAGGCTGTGGCATGCTCAGTACGGATCGGAAGTGTTTGTATGTCTGTATGCTCGCTATACCTACCCCGAACTGAAACCTTGAACTATGCTGACCTTGAAACACTTATAAATCAACTTCCAGAGCCCCTGCTCATATGCACGGATGCAAACAGTCGGCACATGTTGTGGGAATCGGATCGTTGTGACCGAAGGGGTATGCAGTGGGAACGGCTGATAAGAGTGTATGGACTATGTGTGTTAAATACTGGCAGTCCCACGAGGATGGATGATTATACTGGACTCTATTCCCATATTGATTTGACCTTGTCCTCTAGCTCCATTGCCCAATATATGAACTGGACCACTGACTTGGACCCACAGGAAAGTGATCACTTCCCGATTTATATCACTTATGACAAGGGAGAGCAGATTAATAATTACACAGACATCTTTTATGGATTGAATTTGAACAAAGCTAGGTGGACTGAATTTCTGGACAAATGTGTACTGAGATTTGATGACCGGCTGGGTGTTGAAAATTGCAAAGTTATGACAGAGATTATCGTCCAAGCTGCAACAGAGACGACCCCAAAGAAAACTGGCCGGTCTAAATATAGTTGTCCTTGGTGGACAAATGAATGCAAGGAGGTCATTGCGAACAGAAAAAGAATGTTTAACCGATTCCGGCGCAATAGGGGGACTCCTAATTTACTTATTGAATACAAGAGAGCGAAGGCTAAGGCCAGACAGGTTATTAGGCAGGCAAAGAAAGATTCGTGGCAAAAACTCCTTAACCTGTTCAATTCTCGAACACCAATGACACAACCATGGGAGATTATACGAAAGTTCACACGGAAGACTAGATTAACAGGCCCCTGGCAGTCCTTATACTGAATGGTGTGATTATTGATGGTACCCTCGAAGTTGGAGATACACTGGGAAATTGCTTTTCAGGTATTTCATCGCAGCAGAATTATACAGCATCCTTTCGAGACCGAGTTGGAATGATTTCAGATACCATGCCAGATTTTCAATCTGATAATCGAGAATGTTACAATGAATCCTTCGTTATGACTGAACTAACCGAATCAGTACAACGGTGTGGAAACACCTCCATTGGACCGGACATGGTACACTATGCATTCTTCAAACACATGGGAGAGACACAATTACAAGAAATCCTTAGTTTATTTAATTATTTATGGACAGAAGGGTGCTTCCCTGCTGAATTGTCACACTCCTTTATTATTCCATTATTGAAATCTGGCAAGCCGGCTTGCAAACCTCAGTCCTATAGACCCATTCAATTGACATCATGTTTTGGTAAAATCATGGAGAGGATGATAGCGAGAAGATTGGCATGGTATGTGGAAAAAGAGGAAATGATAAACTACCAATGCGCATTTATAAAAGCTCGGAGTACCGTTCACCATGTTGTGAGACTGGAATCAGAGATACGAAGGGGATATTTTTATAACAAGTATACGTTAGCAGTGTTTCTGGATTTCAAAAGTGCATATAATTTGACATCCATCCCGGCTCTCCTTTTAAAAATGTATAACATGGGTTTTCGTGGCAGGTTGATGAGTTTGGTAAAGAATTATCTGACTGGAAGAACTTTCCAGGTGAAGTGTGGACAACTGTCAAACATTTTTCAACAGGAAAATGGCGTCGTGCAGGGAGGAGTCGTTTCACCAATTTTGTTTAACCTGATGATAAACGACATTTTCGACAATGTACCTGATGATTTCTCACATGCAATTTATGCAGATGACTGTGCAATTTGGATCCAGGGAAGACGATTGACACCGCTTGTACAAACTATGCAGGGTGCACTGGACACATTGGCAGAGTGGGCAGATACCTGGGGCTTTACTTTTACTCCAGCGAAGTGCAGCGCTGTGATATTTCGACGGTACATGAATAGGCACGAAATGGATAATCTTCCTCAACTAAAAATTAATGATGAACCTCTAACCTATGATGACAGTGTAAAATTCCTGGGGGTACATCTGGACTCCAGATTAAATATGAACAAGCACGTACAATATATCAGAGCCAGGGCACTGAAACGGATTCCACTTATGAAATGTCTAGCTGGACGTCAATGTGGTGCTGACTGACCCATCCTTATCCGAGTGTACAAATCCCTAATAAGACCAATTATTGACTATGCCTGCCAGATCCTAGATGGACCAGCAAATAAGGCCGTGGATTCCCTAGAAAGTATCCAGAATACCTGCCTACGACTAGCCACAGGTGCCCTTCGAACCTCCCCGATCATACCACTCCAGGTGGAGGCAAATGTTCCACCGATATACTTACGACGTTGGGAGTTGACCATCAGGTATTGTATGCGAGTGAACAGTGTAGCTTGTCATCCTTGTCTTCTGCTGATTGATGGAACTTTCGCCCTCCCCAATGTTGAAAGGGAGTATATGAAAAGGATTGCTGGCTTCCCCATTTGTGAAAGAATTAAGAGCATCTCTTCGAATCTGGATTTCGATCTTCCACCGGACGTGACGCTTAAAACGAGCGCGTTCCCGGCATGGAAAATATTTAAATGTGACACCTGAAAGCTGATTAACCAAAAAAAGGAGACGATTGAGAGATATGATGTCCTTGAGGCATTTGATGCATTTAAGAATGAGCACCACGGGTATCATTACATCTATACGGACGGATCAAAGAGCGACGGGGGTGTGGGATGCGCCTTTGTGCATGGGGAATTTAGCTACAAAACCAAATTAAAAAAACAGTACTCAGTCTTTACGGCTGAATCTATCGCGATACTACAAGCCATTAATTATGTCAGAATAAATGTTATGCAGAAAAGTGTAATCTGTACAGATGCTATGTCTGTCCTCCTCGCCATACAAACCGAGGAGAGTACTCATCCCCTTATCATTGAAATCAAGGATGCGCTTCATAGCTTCAAAGAGAACGACTTCGAATGCATTATTCTTTGGCTCCCTGGGCACTGTGGCATCTACGGAAATGAAAGAGCGGATGTACAGGCGAAACAGGCGATACAGATGCCAGAGGAACAGGAATACGAAGTTAGTCTCCAGGAATATTTACCCTCTTTACGTGCGGCGTGTTACGCTTTTTTTAACAACACTTGGTTAAATTACAACCGACCTACAAATCTTAAAGAAATTAAACGTACTGCAGGGAACTGGAAGTCCAGTATAAGACATATTAGACGGGAAGAAATTGTGTTATGTAGACTTCGATTAGGACATACAAGGATCACACACTCCTTCATTTTGGACCGTGAAGCCCGGCCTGAATGTAGTAATTGTGATTGTTATTTAACTGTGCGTCACCTACTGATTGACTGTCCTACATATGAAGAACCAAGACGACTAAGAGCCCTGTGTCAGCAACATGGGTTGCCGATGGATTTGGCTTCGCTTCTTGGTGACACCTGCCCTGATGCTACTGATGCTTTGATTAAGTTTTTGTATGAAAGTTAACTTTTCAAGAGAATTTAACTTGGCATTGTTACTTTTCTATATGAGGGTTATATTGTGCCTTTACTTAATGTCTGTCTGGTTTATAGATTGATGTATGTATGATGGATAATGTGCGTCGGTTGTGCTTCTCAGTGTATTAGTGTCTGAAGTGGTTATGGAGTGAGTTTTGTTTGATCGCAAAGGTATCTGATGTGACTTGTGGGAACATGTGTGTGTCTGTGTATTTGGGGAGAAAACGTGCACAGGTGTTTTCGAGTGTGTGTATCAGTGGAACAGTTGAACGATTGTTAAAATCTGTATGGAGGGTACAAGAGTGGTGAAGGAATGCAGTATAAATGTGTATGATTGCTGAGCAATGGGTGAGATATGAATGCAAGAGTGGTGAAGGAGTGAAGCATTACTGGTTATGTAGTTAAAACGTAGTTTAACCTTGTAAATTGAGTTAACCCCATCAAAAACGCTGGTAGATGCTTATATAACATTACTGTGGTTATTGTGCAGAATATGCCAAGTCTGACCGTAGTAGAGCCTTTCCCTGTGGGGATTCCAGCGGGACACTGGGGAATGGAAACCATGACTCTGAGAGTGAAAGCCAGCCAAGCCAGCCAAGTGGCATGTGGTTACCGGGAGGAGGCAGCGTTATGCCTTGAGAAGAGAGCTATCAAGTTAAAAGTGCTAGCAAAGTGCTAGAGCCTTCATCGTGATTGGGAAATGTATGCCAGACGCATTGTGAATGTGACACTTGGAAACGCGCTGATGGATGATGTATGATGATGGAGTGGGATTGTGTGTTTTGTGATGGATGTGATGTACTCCTTTCATTTATGTTTTCTCTAATGTTTATTTTCTTTTCTTTAAGTAGATCAGTGTAGGTTGTCTTTACTCAGCTAACAAGACTCTTGGCAAGGAACCCTCGGCCACTAGTCCTTGAATGATCAGTCCTAGCTACCTTGTCCTTGTCCAATTAGACATAAAGACATACAGACATAAAAGAAAAGTGCAACAAAGAGCCTCTTGGGCCCATCCGAGGTTGCACCCCACCCCACCCACACCCACACGCACCCCCACCCCCCCCCCCCCCCCCCCCTCCACCAGTCTCGCCCCTTCAAATCACCTTACTCTACCTGCATAAAAGAAGGCTAATCCCACGAGTATTTATGAACTAATCCCTTCTCTGTAAAGTATTTATCTAATCTAATTTTGAAGGAAGCAAGTGTCACTGCATCAGCGACATCCCCTGGTAGCATATTCCAATGTCCTACAACCCTTCTACTGAAAAATGACTGTCGTAGCCTAGTCCTACTTTGTTTCATAATGAGTTTATGCTGATGACCTCTACCTCGATTTTCCCTATTGAACTCAAACATACCCTTTAAATATCCAGAATGCTGACTATTTACAAATTTGAAGACTTCAATTAGATCTCCTCTTAGCCTTCTATATCTAAGTGAAAACATACCCAATTTCTTTAATCTATCTTCATAAGGTAAACTACCAAGACAATTAACCATTTTTGTTGCCCTTTTTTGAACTCTTTCTAACAACCAGCAATCTTTCTCATATGTTGGAGACCAGGCTTGTACACAATACTCCAAATGTGGTCTAACGTATGCACAATACAGTTTTGTTATTACCTTTTCACTCTTGTAGGAAACATTTCTGTTAATGGCCCCTAGCATTCTAAGTGCCTTTTTCCTAGCTTCTACAACCTGGTCTGACGCTGATAGTCTATTGTTTACCACGACACCTAAATCTCTTTCCTTTTCAATCTGCTCCATTTTCTGCCCACCCATTTCATACCTATGTTTACTGCTAACCCGTCCAGCGTGCATAATCTTACATTTACTCAAATTGAATTTCATCTGCCATGCTTCAGACCACTCAACTAGCTTGTCCAGATCTGATTGAAAAACATCCTGATCATGTTTTCCTCTAATAATCCTGACAACTTTTAGATCGTCTGCAAATTTCAAGACTTTGCTGTCTATACTGTTCTCAATTGCATTCACAAATATTATAAAAAGCAATGGGCCCAGGACTGAGCCCTGTGGAACCCCACTGAGAACCTCCTTCCATTGTGATTGGCACCCATTCAATATAACCCTTTGCTGGCGTCCTGAAAGCCACGTTTCTATCCAATCCAGAATCTTGCCCCTGATCCCATGAATTTTAAGTTGCAACCCCAGTCTTGTATGGGGGACTTTGTCAAATGCTTTACTGAAATCAAGAAAAGCTACATCTAGCTGTTTACCCTGATCAAAGCTATCTGTTGCAACATCCAAAAACTCCAGAAGATTAGTTAAACAAGAACGGCCCTTCCTAAAGCCATGCTGTGTATCCTTGATGAGTTCATTTTGCTCCAAGAATTCAACAATCTTATCTTTGATGATTGATTCAAGCACCTTGCAGACTAATGAGGTCAGACTAACTGGTCTATAGTTTTCCTCTTTACTTCTATCTCCCTTTTTATGAATAGGAACAACATTTTCTCTTTTCCAATCAAGTGGAATTTTACTATCTGCAAGTGATTTATAAAATATTATGGCTAATGAAACCGACAACTCCCTTTCAGATTCTCTTAAAAGTTTAGCATGGATTTCATCAGGTCCTTCTGCCTTGTTAGGCCTTACTTTCTTTAGATATTCTAGAACAAGTTCACTACTTATGCCACCTAGCTCTCCTATAGTCTCCTCTGTCTCTAGCTCAGGCTGAAGTGCTGCATTTTTTTTTGAGTACCAGAATTTCTTGCATTCTGGTACTCTGGTCCTCGATAGTAAAGACAGATTGAAACTGATCATTAAGCACTTCAACCATTTCACTGTCCTTGCTAACTAACACATCATCTACCTTAAATGGACCTATATTTTTGGAAACTGTACTTAACTTATAAAAACTGAAGAACTTCTTACTATCTGCATTACAATGTCTAGCTAAATCAAGTTCCTTTGCCCTTTTAGCTGCTCTGACCTTTTTCTTAACTGAATTTCTTGCATTCTGGTAGGCCTTCTGATTTATATCTAGTGAAGATCCCTTCAAAATGCCAAATGCACTTCTTTTAGCTTGTATAGCACTCCTTACTTCTGGGGTAAGCCAAACTGGATTGCCCTTGGTTCTGTTACGTTTGTGCCTGAGGGGTATATGCCGATTTTGAATTTGGCTTAATCTAGCTTTGAAAACATTCCAGGCCTCACATGCATCTAAACCTGCCAACTCAACGTTCCATTTTATCTGTGCGAGGTCATTTCTAATACCATCAAAATCAGCCCGGCTGAAGTTTGGAACCATAATAAGGTTATCTTTGGGCCTCATTTCTGATGAGATATTTAATTTAACCATATTGTGATCACTGGTTCCTAGACCTGCACAAATACTTATGTCACTAACTAGATCACTGTTGTCTGAGAATACAAGGTCTAGAATGGAGCAATGTCTGGTTGGCTCTGTTACAAGCTGATGCATGAAAAGCTCCTCTTCAAAGATTTGCCTATAAAACCTACACTCATTTGTTTCCTCTGCTATACTTTCGTATCCTCTTAAGTTAAAATCTCCCATAATAAGACACTGAGCCCGAAAGTTCCTACGTATTTCCTCACAAATATCTTGGTCTGTTTCAGCTTGGGAGTTCCTTGGAAGATTCCCTGGTCTGTAAAATGCACCTATCCTCAACCTTCCTCTGTTTCCTGTACCAATTTTAATGTCAAGCCAGATTGATTCTACTTCTTTTACTTTACTAGAATCATCAACTCTAGTAGTGCAGTACAAGCTATTTACATATACAAACACTCCGCCTCTCTGCCGTGATTCTCTGCAGTATGAGAACATGTTATACCCTTGTAACTCGAAATCCTGTAGCCTATCCCTATTATACCCCTCACTAACCCATGTCTCGGTTACACAAATGATATCAGGCTTTTCAAGGGCAACATAACACTCAAACTCATCAAATTTAGACCTAATACTTTGGGCATTCAGCAACACACATGTGATCTTATACTTTGAGCTGACTCTACTAATTCTGAGGGAATTATGATCTACTGTCCTATTCTGACATGAACTTCTACCAATGCTTACTTCCTGATGCCCTAGTACTAGCGTCCCTGAACCCCCCCCCCCCCCCCCCTCCTACCTAGTTTCCCTGAATGACACTTCTGTAGGCATCTCCCAAAGCCCTTGCCCCCTCATCCGATAAGTGAAGCCCATCCTTCATATAGTACCTATGCCACTCATAGAACTGATCCCATAAGTCTACATAACTAAGCCCCATAGCTGAACATAAGTTCTGAACTGAGCTGTTCACAGACAGAGCTCTCGAGTACCACTCCTCACTGGCTCCACAGCGAGGGAGGATGCCAGTCACAATGACTGGTTTCCTGAACTCCTTCAACCTCTGCAGCAGGTTCCGGTACTCCGCTACTATTCTCACACTCTGCCTAGGTCCTATGTTGTTCACCCCCACCTGTATTATAACTGTACTTTACACGCTTAGTCTCCAACCCAAAGCAAGCAGGAAGACACGAAGAAACTGGACGCTCTTAGCCCAAGCGGCTATGCGCCCTACTCCAAAACAACAACAAACAACAACCCTCTAAACAAATCGCCGACACTAAATAGGTCGCCGTCGATGTGCATCGATGAGCTTCCATTTCAATCGCCAGTTTTTGTATTGTTTGTTAATTTGTTTGGGAAAAATGATTATTTTTCATGATAATATAAAGTATAGTGTTATAACAGCCAGACATAACTATACACAACTCCTAACATTGAAAATAAATGAAGCAATTCGAAAAGTGCCTGTGGCCATACTTTAACATATCGGTACATCATTCTGATGATGGCCGATGCGAGCTAATTGATTGGACGTCATGTGGCGTCACGGACGACAGCTGTCAGTCAGTACCAGAAAGCGTAAGTTAGTAGTAACGGCGCGCAATAATAGCAATAACTGCGTACCCGACTTTCCCTCAGTTGGCTGAACATTGCGGGTCAGCCTACCTGCCTGCAAGCCTGCTGCGCCACATTGTATCTGAACATTGCGGGTCAGCCTACCTGCCTGCAAGCCTGCTGCGCCGCATTGTATCTGCACATTGCGGGTCAGCCTACCTGTCTGCAAGCCTGCTGCGCCGCATTGTATCTGCACATTGCGGGTCAGCCTACCTGTCTGCAAGCCTGCTGCGCCGCATTATATCTGAACATTGCGGGTCAGCCTACCTGCCTGCAAGCCTGCTGCGCCGCATTGTATCTGAACATTGCGGGTCAGCCTACCTGCCTGCAAGCCTGCTGCGCCGCATTGTATCTGCACATTGCGGGTCAGCCTACCTGTCTGCAAGCCTGCTGCGCCGCATTGTATCTGCACATTGCGGGTCAGCCTACCTGTCTGCAAGCCTGCTGCGCCGCAATGTATCTGCACATTGCGGGTCAGCCTACCTGTCTGCAAGCCTGCTGCGCCGCATTGTATCTGCACATTGCGGGTCAGCCTACCTGTCTGCAAGCCTGCTGCGCCGCATTGTATCTGCACATTGCGGGTCAGCCTACCGACCAGGCATTATGGGGTGCTTCGTTGTCGCCGCGCACTTCTCGTCAGTTTACTGCTCGGAGACACCTGTCTTGACGGAGACAAAGTGATGACTGTGCCAGCATTGATGTTGGCCAGAAAAGGGATGGCTAATTCATTATTGTATTCCGGTTCTACTCTAGCCAAACTTAGCTCGGCCCGTCGTACCGTTTTGTCATTACACTTTAAAACGGTACAACAGTTCAAGTTGATTGATGCGCCCCACCAAAATAGGGAACAACCGCTAACCAGCATTGTCTGTGGGACTTGAGTGTCTGCATGCTTGCGTTTTGCGTGCGTCTTCTGCCCTTGTCGGGATAAAAATGTGCATTTTAACTTCCTGATTAGCTCTGGTGTTCCGGCGTGAGCGTTCTAATACTTGCTACGCCCCTCAAAATGCACAAAGCTGGTACAATCAATATATTTGCAGCTCCAGGGCGACACATATATTTTCTCATTCGCTGCACATGTGAGATCTATGACAAAGCAATTGCAATTAAACTTTCACTTCATAATGTCCCCACAATCGCATATCTGATTAAGCATTACTGCATATAAGTGCAGATGATATGGCAAAATAATACAAGTCAAATACATTGGCATCAAATTAACAGGTTGCGAAGTGCTTGCCTTCATATGTATATGCCTTCAGGTTTTGTTAAAGACAGCTATCAATTAATTACACTGCTGACACATGCCAAAATAAATATTAACTACACACATGACCACTGAGACCACATCAATTGCACTGTGTTCAGAGTTGTATCATCTGATGGACTTACACTTGCTTCGGATTTTTTTATGAAGCTTCTAGCAACACTCAGTACTATCCTTGGGAATAAAACAAAGACACAAAGCAATATATGTGGATTTGTATAAATGGACACTGCACACGGAATGCCTAGTAAGTTATTCAGCCATGCTCATCGGCAGCAACATATCGCAACAAAATACGTCACCTCGAGACTGTTTGCTTTCTGAAGGAATGGTGCACAGGAATGTTAATACTGAGAATGATGACTAGAATCGATTGAAAAACAGTGCGTATCACTGCTAACTGAGTACACGTACATGACCCTCGCAACATTCCTTTTCTTAATAATTCATTGCGCTACAACTACGCTTTGTTCCATGGACTGCGCCTGCGACATACCGTTGTGTATGACTTCGGTTCAGGAGCCAGGGAAGTTCGTTATTTATAAGATCTGTTCTTAACCCAAATCTGCTCTTGGAGCACGAATACGTTTGTAGTCACTAGGAGATCAGATCCTTCTGTCATCTTGTCATCTTTCTCCTGATCAGAACCGTCGTGTCATGGCTGGATCAGTTGCGTTCGTTTTCGTCTGATCCTTGCGGTATTAGGCCTGCTCGTTTCCTCTGCATTCGGTCCGCTCTTGTGTCGTGGTGGGATCAGATCAGCTCGTTTTCCCTGCACTCAGTCCGCTCTCGGGTCCTGGAGTGCACGGCCGGCCAGCGCCTGTGTATACATTTCCTCTGGATCAGATCCGGTCCGTGCCGGCCGAGTCGTGGATGGATTAGGTGTGTACGTTTCCTCTGGATCAGATCCGGTCCGTACCGGCCGCGTCGTGGCTGACGGAGAACGAGTTGGGCAGGCTGCGCCGCGCCGGGTTCACGCCCAGGTTCTCCCAGTTGATCCAAGAGAGGCGCGCCGTCAGGTCTGCGAACGGCGGGCCAACATAAATGAGTACAGGTGAGAGGAAAAAACGCGGAGTGATGGAAATACAAGCTCAAATAATTGTGAATACATAACAAACAGCAACAAATATTATGCTTATATATGTACATAGTTAACAACCTGAAAGTTCTAAACAAAATTTGACGTATCGTTACCTAAAAATGAACCACAATTAACACACACAGCTGTGAAGGCGGCAATCCGGAAGCGCTGCGTTTTCGACTGACCTGACGTGTTCCACTCGAGACTGCCCTCGTTGCGGATCTCGCCCCTCAGGCAGCGGTCAATGTAGGTGACGGGGTCCAGGTCGCTGTCCAGCACCTCCCGCAGCAGAGCGATGTACGCGATTGCCAGCCGCAGCGTGTCGATCTTACTCAGACGCTTCTCGTACGGGAACGTCGGCACGTGCACGCGCAGCTCCTCGAACGCTGAGTTGATGCTGGAACACGAGTTGCTGCAGGCTGAGTTATAGAGGCTGTGCACGGCCGGCCAGCGCCGCATAGTCATGGTTCGATTGTTTGTATTTTCCTGAGATGATGTGCGACTCCAATAAAGCTGCTATAACTACCGGTCCGATGGTCTGTGCCTCAGGGTAGCCACTGACTCGATGTATATGCGGCGAATGTAGAATTAACACCCTGGAGTGCTTCTTACACATCATACAATACACGACCTCGTTAATCGTTTGATATTCCAATGAGTTTTAATTTCGTTAATTGCCTACGGGATGATGTTCGTGGAAGGTGAACATCTCATTTCAATTTACCTTATATGCCGTCGCATTTGATTTGAGTAGTCTGCCCATATGAATGTTTCGCCCTATATAAAGTTTATTTTACCCTGTTTTACCCAATTGACCAAAGAATGTGGTGTGACTTCGATCCGCTGAGAAAAATCTTTAGGCATCCAAAAACATGTAAGCTTAATCGAAGCTCGAGTCTATTGCCTCTCTCGTAAGAGCCTGCCCTACCTGAGCATGCGTTTCCGTTCTCGTATGTTGGCGGCATGCCGCTGTACCCGGTACGGGCTTCCCGGGAAGTACAGGTCGTCCAGCGACTCAAACGGGCGCTCTTCAACACCTGCGGCAGGTCAGGTCAGCAGGTCAGGTCAGCAGGTCAAGTCAGCAGGTCAGGTCAGCAGGTCAGGTCAGCAGGTCAGGTCAGCAGGTCAGGTCAGCAGGTCAGGTCAGCAGGTCAGGTAGACAGGTCAGGTCAGCAGGTCAGGTCAGCAGGGCAGGTCAGCAGGTCAGGTCAACAGGTCAGGTCAGCAGGTAAGGTCAGCAGGTCATGTCAGCAGGTCAGGTCAGCAGGCCATATCAGTAGGTCAGGTCAGCAGGTCAGATCAGCAGGTCAGATCAGCAGGTCAGGTCAGCAGGTCAGATCAGCAGGTCAGGTCAGCAGGTCAGGTCAGCAGGTCAGGTCAGCAGGTCAGGTCAGCAGGTCAGGTCAGCAGGTCAGGTCAGCAGGTCAGGTCAGCAGGTCAGGTCAACAGGTCAGGTCAACAGGTCAGGTCAACAGGTCAGGTCAACAGGTCAGGTCAGCAGGTCAGGTCAGCAGATCAGGAGCGCAAAACAGCAGACGAGATGAACAACTGGTCAGGATCAGGTTAGTAAGATCATATTTAGTTAACAGTAGCACTGACAGTCATGCAAGGGCTCAAACAAAGTAACCAAATAATAAGTATAAGGTTAACCCGCGCACTGCGCACCGCGCACGCGCAATATTTGAAGCTCCAGAAGTCAATTTTTTTTTTTGCACAATCGTTTTTTGGTATTAACTTTTATTTAATAAAGATAATGGAAAACTGTTTACGCCATTGTGTTTATCTTGTCAAGGCGCTTTTAATGATATACATGGTGACCAGTGGCGTATTTAGAAATCAGCCAAGGGGGGGGGGCACATGCTTTTGGAGCACAATTCATGTTTTGAGTCTTGTCTTACCAGGGGCGTCGCCACCGGGGGCCCCCCGGCAAGTTCGCTCGGAAAGTGATGCAAAAAAAATCACCAAATGCAGGGACCGGCACCACCACCGCCACCACACAAAATTTGGTTGGCACCGCACAAAGCCCGGCCAACATCTGGCAGCACCGCACCAGGCCCGGCAGCCTGCCCGCATATCTACTTTATTCTAGCCTTAAACTCTTAAAATAGGAATAGACAGAAAAGAAAAAGCATGCTTGATGGCATAGCACATGTCCAAATGAGAAGGTTATCTATGGATGATTTGTGGATTGCTAATGGATTGCTATAATTTAAAGTCCCATTGTAATATTCAAAGAGGTATAGGTAGACAATGCTTATTTTGTTCAAGAACCATATAGATAATACGTATAAAACCGCTTGAATTATCAGTTAAAAAACTTTGTCCTGGTTATCTTGAAATTTACACACAAATGAAGTCCGTGCCGAATGGACGCATCATATTCTGGAGTGTGACTTCGGCGCCAAGGGGGGGCCATGGCCCCCATGGCCCCCTTAAATACGCCACTGATGGTGACCTTGTTAACCCGCGCACTGCAGGGGGGGTGATTTCCGCCCCCTCAGGTTTTTCAAAGATAGCGAAAAAACGGCGGCGTGCAGCGCCGCCGGATTTTGGCACACCTGTTCGAACATCAATTGCACACACTTTGCAAAAAAGATAACCTCGGGTCATCTCAGGTCAGGTCACCAGACCAGGTCAAGTGACCCCACCTCCAAAAATGTTTGCAGTTGTGCCAAAGCCAGAGTTTTTCACCGATCAGTTTGAAACTTACAGGATGTCATGAGGGCACAAGAACTTACAATTCGTTTATCTCGGAATTTTGATATCGGTGACGTAAGGTCAGGTCAATTTCGTAACCTCCCCATAATAAGTCAATGGAGAAATATACAAATGCTTCCTATTTCAAGGATATGCATGATATTAGTCCAATTACTTCTGGATCATGTTATTATAGGATATTCTTGATGATCCAGGTGTAATTTTTGTTCAGTGACCCCTATTGGGTCATTTGAGGTCATGCGAGGTCACCCTCACTTTTTTGTCAATAACTCCCGACATAATGAATATATAGAAGTAAAACAGACATCAATGTGTTTGTCTCGTCGAGATACGTCTTCTCATATGCAACATTCCCTACTTGGGTCACCACTTGACCTTGACCTGAGGTCAAATTGTTAAGTTGACTTAACAAGGTTACCATGTATATTATTCGAAGCACCTTGACAAGATAAACACAATGGCGTAAACAGTTTTTTGTTATCTTTATTAAGTAAAAAGTTAATAGCAAAAAACGATTTATCCAAAAAACGTCATTTTTTTCTTTTTGACCTCTGGAGCCTCAAATATTGATCTAAGATAAAATCTGAGAGCACCTTAGCGGTTGTAAATTTCACTGGCTGGCGTTGGATTTTTTCCATTTGCTTCTAACTAGCATCGTTTCTGAGATATATGGAAATTTCTGGAGCGATGTCCTAAAACAGTAAAAACTGGAAAATTTGACCTTTGATGACCTCTGGTGACCTCAATTTTGACCTGACCTAAAAGAACACTGCAATACTTTCGATAGATCATGTACCAAGCTATCAAATGACCTTTTCTGCTTCTCGCTACGTAGCGTAGTTTTCGAGATCTCAAGGGGGGGGGGCGGAAATCGCGTCGCGTAGCGCCGCCGGGTTTTGGCACACCTGTTAGGACATCAGTTGCGCACACTTTGCAAACAAAATAACCTCGGGTCATTTCAGGTCAGGTCAGCAGACCAGGTCAAGTGACCCCACCTCCAAAAATGGTCAAGTGACCCCTCCCCCTGCAGTTCGTGTTCGGCGCAAAGCCCCTGCAGTGCGCGGGTTAAGTCAACTTCAAAATTTGACCTCAGGTCAAGGTCAAGTGGTGACCCACGTAGGACATGTTGCATATGGGAAGACGTGTATCAACAAGACAAGCACATTGCTGTCTGTTTTGTTTCTCTATCTTTATTATATCGGGAGTTATTGACAAAAAGTGATGGTGACCTTGGATGACGTCAAATGACCCCATAGGGGTCACTGAACAAAACTTACAATTGGATCATCAAGAATATCCTATAATAACATTATCCAGAAGTAATTGGCCTAATATCATGCATATCCTTTACATAGGAGGCATTTGTATATTTCCCCATTGACTCATTATGGGGAGGTTACAAAATTGACCTGACCTTAGGTCACCGATATTAAAACTTCGAGATAAACGAATTGTAAGTACTTATGCCCTCATGACATCCTGTAAGTTTCAAACTGATCGCTGAGAAACTCTGGCTTTGGCACAACTGCAAACATTTTTGGAGGTGGGGTCACTTGACCTGGTCTGCTGACCTGACCTGAAATGACCCGAGGTTATTTTGTTTGCAAAGTGTGCGCAACTGATGTCCTAACAGGTGTGCCAAACCCGGCGGCGCTACGCGACGCCATTTTTTCGCTATCTGCGAAAAACCTGAAGGGGGGGGGGGGGGGGGGGGCGGAAATCAACCCCCCTGCAGTGCGCGGGTTAAAGATAGTGGGAATCTAGTCGAATATCGAAAATATTTACTCTGCTTCCATATAAAGTCGCTTACCCATGCTAATCGCATGATTTACACCGCGATGGATAACTTCTGTACGTACCGCGGTACCTCAGAAACTGTGGAACCGAGAGCTATTGAAGCCGTTTCCCATCATTCAGTCGTCGCAATTTTTAGGTGAATTCATATATAAATAGGTGATAGGTGAGAGAACTCGACCCTATTTTTAAGCCAGGGTGATATCCCTCCAATTTTTCCTGACCAACAAGATTGCTGGAAATCAATGTTCATTTGTACTTGTTAGTGGCAGAGGCGCAGCCAGGATTTTGTGACGGGGGGGGGGGGGGGGCTTACCGAAGTGGGCCCCTTAGCATTGGCTGATGCCCCCTCCCCCTCCCCCAAAAACATGAATTTGTTTAGTTGCACTCCATTTGAGACCAGTCCCACTGCTCACTGTGACACTGTTCGGCACATAAGCATTGTTAAACCAAGGTTTTAGAACTGGGTGAAGACCCGATGTTAGCCTCTCTGAGCCCGAGATGGGACCTCTCCGGACTTAAGATGGGCCCTTCCCGGGCCTGAGAGCTGAGATGGGCCTTTTCTGGGCCTGAGATGCTCGCCTTCTGAGGCTAAATTGGGTTTTATCAGGCCTGAAATTGGCCCTTTCTGAGTCCACGATGGGTCCCTTTCAGACCCGAGATGGTCCCCTCTGAGCCGCGACGGAGGGTGCTTTAGCTCCCATAGCAACCCCCCTGGCTGCGCCCCTGGTAAGTGGTGTTATCCCCCCGGTCCCCGCTCAGCAACTTTTCGCTGACGACAACCACTTGGCTTTCCTGGATCCCGTCCTCCCCCCCCCCCCATTTCAAAGGTGTGGCGGAGCCCCTACATTCTGGTTTTCCTCCAAGTATTATTGGTATGGTACATATAAAGAAAAAGTTTGATTTGTGTGAGCCGGTGAGACATCGACATCTGTAAGAACATGCCCCGTGGGAGAAACAGCGGAATAACGCACATAGAGAAGCCACCCCCAGCGACGCACATAGAGAAGCCACCCCCAGCGTAGGCCAGCGGAATAACTCACATAGAGAAGCCACCCCCAGCGTAGGCCAGCGGAATAACTCACATAGAGAAGCCACCCCCAGCGTAGGACAGCGGAATAACTCACATAGAGAAGCCACCCCCAGCGTAGGACAGCGGAATAACTCACATAGAGAAGCCACCCCCAGCGTAGGACAGCGGAATAACTCACATAGAGAAGCCACCCCCAGCGTAGGATCAAAGTAAAATTTCGCTCCTTTTCTTATCGATTTGAGTCGCTGCTTCGATGTCATCGATCATGCCAAACTGCTAGCCAAATTGCAGCTTTACTGCATCGACACTTCCTGGTTTGCTAACTACCTGTCCGGCCATACGCAGAGCGTCAGTCTCTCCTCAACATTGATATCGGCATCTCGTCCAATCACTCAGGGAGTTTTCCAAGGCTCCTCTCTCGGCCCGCTACTCTTTACTCTATTTGCAAATGACCTCAGCCTGCATGCCACTGGCGCTTTTGTCACGCAATACGCCGACGACACCCAGGTTCTCGTCTCTGGCCAAAAATCCGCCCTTCCGGCTCTGATCGGTGACATGGAAGCAGCCCTATCCTCCCTGGACGCGTACTTTCGGTCAAGCGGTCTTAAAGTAAACGAAACAAAATTTGAGCTTCTCCCTATCGGCACTCGGCAAAACTTACGCAACATGCCCTCGTTCACAGTGAAATTTCGCAACACGGACCTCGTCCCCGGTAACGAAGCCAAAAATCTCGGTATCACTTTCGACCGTTATCTTTCTTGGGATTCACACGTTGAGCAGCTGTCTCGGAGGTGTGTTGGCATCCTGACCGCCATCTCTCACCTACGTCACTACCTACCACCCGGCTGCCTACCCACCCTCGTCTCGGCCCTGGTCTTCTCGCATATCCGCTACGGACTCGCAGTGTACGGTAACGGTTCTGGAAAAAATCTGGCTATCATCCAAAAAATATTCAACTTTGCAGCTCGCATCATTTCTGGAAAGCGCAAATTCGATCACATCTCTGGCGTGCGAGAGGACCTGGGCTGGCTGGATTCCCCGGACTTGGTCGTCCATCACACTGCTCCACAAGGTCCGTCGCACTGGGCAGCCTGAGTCTCTGGCCGTCCAATTCCGTAGAAACCGCGAGCGACCTAACCACGTGCATAGCACCCGTAGAGACGACCTGCTGAGTCTCCCCAACATACGCGGCTCAGCAGCGGGTAAAAGGCAGTTCGTGTATCGTGCCGCTGACCAGTACAACTCGCTGCCACCTGAGTTTACCGCCATGCCTATCACATTGTTTAAGCGCGCATTGAAGAGGCGACTGGTGTCTGGTAACGATGACGATCGCCGCTGATGGGCTGATCTGATGTGACGCAGACTGATATGTTCATTTCGACTTTTAACTGTACTGTATGCTTGTATTTTACCCACTTCAACGCCATCATTGTGTGACTCTGTGCCAGGAATAGCCCCTTTGGCTTCGGCCATGTATAGGGGACGGCTACTACGAGGTTAATAAATAAATAAATAAATAAATAGGACAGCGGGATAACGCGCATAGAGAAGCCACCCCTAGCGTAGGCCAGCGGGAGAACGCACATAGAGAAGCCACCCCCAGCGTAGGACAGCGGAATAACTCACATAGAGAAGCCACCCCCAGCGTAGGCCAGCGGGAGAACGCACATAGAGAAGCCACCCCCAGCGTAGGCCAGCGGGAGAACGCACCTAGAGAGGCCACTCCGAGGGTGGGACAGCGGAATAACTCACCTAGAGAGGCCACTCCGAGGGTGGGACAGCGGGATAACTCACCTAGAGAGGCCACTCCGAGGGTGGGACAGCGGAATAACTCACCTAGAGAGGCCACTCCGAGGGTGGGACAGCGGAATAACTCACCTAGTGAGGCCACTCCGAGGGTGGGACAGCGGGATAACTCACCTAGTAAGACCACTCCGAGGGTGGGACAGCGGGATAACTCACCTAGAGAGGCCACTCCGAGGGTGGGACAGCGGGATAACTCACCTAGTGAGGCCACTCCGAGGGTGGGACAGCGGAATAACTCACCTAGTGATGCCACTCCGAGGGTGGGACAGCGGAATAACTCACCTAGAGAGGCCACTCCGAGGGTGGGACAGCGGGATAACTCACCTAGAGAGGCCACTCCGAGGGTGGGACAGCGGAATAACTCACCTAGAGAGGCCACTCCGAGGGTGGGACAGCGGGATAACTCACCTAGTAAGACCACTCCGAGGGTGGGACAGCGGGATAACTCACCTAGTGAGGCTACTCCGAGGGTGGGACAGCGGAATAACTCACCTAGTGGGGCCACTCCGAGGGTGGGACAGCGGAATAACTCACCTAGTGAGGCCACTCCGAGGGTGGGACAGCGGGATAACTCACCTAGTGAGGCTACTCCGAGGGTGGGACAGCGGGATAACTCACCTAGAGAGGCCACTCCGAGGGTGGGACAGCGGGATAACTCACCTAGTGGGGCCACTCCGAGGGTGGGACAGCGGAATAACTCACCTAGTGAGGCCACTCCGAGGGTGGGACAGCGGGATAACTCACCTAGTAAGACCACTCCGAGGGTGGGACAGCGGAATAACTCACCTAGTAAGACCACTCCGAGGGTGGGACAGCGGAATAACTCACCTAGAGAGGCCACTCCGAGGGTGGGACAGCGGAATAACTCACCTAGAGAGGCCACTCCGAGGGTGGGACAGCGGGATAACTCACCTAGTAAGACCACTCCGAGGGTGGGACAGCGGAATAACTCACCTAGTAAGACCACTCCGAGGGTGGGACAGCGGGATAACTCACCTAGAGAGGCCACTCCGAGGGTGGGACAGCGGAATAACTCACCTAGAGAGGCCACTCCGAGGGTGGGACAGCGGGATAACTCACCTAGTGAGGCCACTCCGAGGGTGGGACAGCGGAATAACTCACCTAGTGAGGCTACTCCGAGGGTGGGACAGCGGAATAACTCACCTAGTGGGGCCACTCCGAGGGTGGGACAGCGGGAGAAGGCGCAGGAGGAGGGTGCCTCCTTGCCGGCTTGTTCGTAGATTGGCATGGCGGTCAGCTGTGGCGGCAGCGGCTGTTGTCTCAGCACCTGTCCAGGGGCGTACCCGGCGCGGCCCGGCGCGGTCTCGGCACTGGGGGCGCACCCGTAGCCGGCCATCTCAGCCGCCTGTCCCGGCCGCGGCCCGACAGCCTTGTCAAAACGGCCTGACGCCCGGCCGACAAATTGAACTCGGCAGCCGGCCCGCCGCCGCCGCCGCTCGAGGGGTTGCGTATGACACGCCGGCCGCTGCTTCTGATGGTGCCACGATAGCGGCGCTGCGCAAATTGCCGGCAGTTTTTCGCGGATGGCGATTTGCCGGCGGCAGGCGCTGCTATTTCCCGGCTGAGAGGCCTGCCAGTGACAGACTCCATATTCCGGCGGCCCTCCCTCCGCGGGCCAGTAATCACCCTGTCAACAGCAGGCCAGCGACGGCCGCGCGTAACAAGGGCATACGTGTGCCACTGGGCGGCCGCCGCCTGGCCGCTGTTGGCCGCGGTGGGGAAAATAGGCTCCGCCCACCGAGGCATGGCCGACCAATGGGAGCGGTGTGCGGATTTTCTGCGGAGAGGGCCCTGAGAGCGATCGATGCGGCTCTGTGAGAGAGAGAGGGGGGGGGGGGGGGGGGAGAGGAGACGTGACGGTCTCGCCGGCTGCTGAGGAAGCCATTAACGGCTATCAGGGAGGATGATATCCATCGCAGATATAGGCGAGTCAGTCCACCACACGGTGGCCAGTCATTGCAAAGACGGTGTGGGCAGTGAGACTCGTGTATTTTGGCAGGCCATTAATGCCGTTTGTGAGAGCGAGGCAGTACCAAAATATGGCGCTTGTCGAAGACCAGCCTTCCACAATGATCGGGTCTTGGATTGCGTCTTAGTTCTATATGCCCAGGGGCGGCGCCACGGATTTTTGCCAGGGGTGGCAAAATTTATTGAGTTGGTACGCATGTATCCTCTACTGGCAAAAATTGTCACGTAAGTATAAAATGCATATATACCTCGCGCTAAACAAGATTAAAACCCAACACATTTCATCCTATTTTTGTGTTATTGATTAGCTGATATATATTTTTGCAAGTTTTTCAAATATTTTTACCACATATTATTTTGATACCTGACCCATACATGATTAATAGCACCTACGATGAATTAACTATGTATCGCGTTTTTGGAGATGATAAACAATTTGTAATTAATATAATTAACAAATGATAGTTTCTGTAAGTATAATCTTGGAACCCCTGTATTGCACCTGTCCCCCTGTGTATGCCCCTGCCATTGCCCTGTGCCTGTCCCTGCTCCTTCCTCTGCTCTTGCCAGGCCTTCCCATCTCCTGTTCCTGTCTCGTCCCTCTTCTTGCCCTTTCCTTATTCATATCCATGCCCATTCTCTGTTCATGCCCTTCCCTGCCCATGCCCTGTCCCTACCTCTTCCCTGCTCTGTCCCTACTCCGACCTTGTCCCTTTCCCTGTCACTCCCTCTACCCTGTCCTGTCCTGCCCCAGTCCTGCCCCTGCTCTGCCATATCCTGGCCCTACCTTTATCATGTCCATACCCTGCCTTACCATGTCCTTGTCATGCCCTGTCCCTACCATGCCCGTGCTGCCTCTTCCCCAGCCCCACCGCTTATTTGCCTCTGCCATGTCTTTACTCTGCCCCGTTCTTGCCCTGCCTCTGTCTTGCCTACCCTGCTCTGCCTCTGTCTTGCCTACCATGCTCTGCCTCTGTCTTGCCTACCCTGCTCTGCCTCTGTCTTGCCTACCATGATCTGCCTCTGTCTTGCCTACCCTGCTCTGCCTCTGTCCTGCCTACCATGCTCTGCCTCTGTCTTGCCTACCATGCTCTGCCTCTGTCCTGCCTACCATGCTCTGCCTCTGTCTTGCCTACCATGCTCTGCTTCTGTCCTGCCTACCATGCTCTGCCTCTGTCTTGCCTACCATGCTCTGCCTCTGTCCTGCCAGCTGCCCGGACACATTGCCGAATGTCATTTTGGCCAATGCATATTGTCGAAGGACACTTTGACGACATGTCTTTTTGTCGAAATGTGAATATGCCGAAAGTAAAATCGCGAATGTCTTTTCGTCGAAATGCCTTTTTGCCGACGTGTCAAAATGTCGAAATGTCTTTTTGCCGACATGTCATTTTGTCGAAATGTCATATTGTCGAAATGTTAAAAAATCGAAATGCTAGAAATGTCATATTGCCGAATGACATTTTGTCGACGTGTGAAAAGGTCGAAATGCCTTTTTGCCGAAATGTAATTTTGTCGACATGTTTTTTGTCGAAATGTGAATATGCCGAAAGTAAAATGGCGAATGTCTTTTTGTCGATGCAGCTTTTCTATTTTGTCCGCCATGTAGTTGGGAGTATGTTGGGAGAGCGCTGGGCTTCTGACCTCACTCGGTAGTGGCAGCCCGGGTTCGAGTCGCTTCGGCGCTCGCTATTTGCCCCTGACTGGGATCGCCTGTGGCCGGTGGCAGCGGTCGCACTCAAGGCCAGGTGACGTCCGAGGGCGGGGCGGACCGTGTCCAGGTATGTCGGGCACGTAAAACTTTCGCTTCTAAATTCTGCCGGACGCCAGGAATTGCTTGATCGAGTGGTGGGGTCAGGGCCTGCGCAACAAGCAATGCTTAGCGCAGGGCTTGACCTCGGAAATCCATCCATTCAAAAACATTCGGACTAATTTTTTATTTTAATAATTAAAAAAAACGCGAAAAAGCAGAAATGTCATTTTGCCGAATGTTACTTTGTCGACGTGTGAAAAGGTCGAAATGCCTATATGCCGAAATGCCATTTTGTCGACATGTGAAAAAAATTGAAACGCCTTTTTGCCGAATGTCATTTTGTCGGCATGTGAAAAGGTCGAAATGCCTTTTTTGCCGAGCACATCCTGCTTCACTGCCCCTCCTTTGCTCCTGCGGTTGTGCACCATCCACCAGGGTTTGCATTACAGGTGGCAAAAGTTATCTGCAGGTTTCATAGCCACTCTGCAGCTTTTTGAAGGTCAATTAGCTGACAACAAATTACTTGGTCATCTAAATCCACTGTATCCGAATGGGGGAGGGACGATTGCCCCACCCCTGGCTGCGCCCCTTCCTTCTACCTCCAGAAGCTCCCCGACATACGGTGGTTCCCGCTCAGCGGGGAGAATAGCCGACGAACCAAACAATTACTGGGCTACCCGAAAGGTCTTTGAATTTCAAGTTTGAAACCTCTATAATATATGGGTATCCATTTAGAGCTAAGAGTTCCAGCTAGACCTAACTGGGGATATATGGTACCAAACTAGACCAGTCAGGGCCTGGCTACCTCAGCGACGCGCCAGCTGCTTTGCTGGGCAAAAACAATGTCGCTGTGTCATGCAGTGATTCCCAGATTTTCAACAGATTTCCCAGAGCTTTTCAACAGAGTTTTCAAGATTTTCCATAGTAAGCAACACCTGCTGCACGTAAGTAGCACCATGGCCAGCTTCCGGCTTTTCGGTTTGAGCCGGAAAATGAAGTATAGTACGATTAGGATCGCGTGGGTGCGTGCACTTCACGGGCAACTACTACGAGCAGCGATAGCCGGCTCCGCTTTGGTTGCCGGTAGAGGATCGCTGTTGATGCTTACGATGATTGGGGTGCACAAACAATATTGACAC